>MKYO02026194.1:28324-78060 GCA_002013955.2 Citrus medica
CAATATCAAAATATTTATATTATTAAATTTTTAGGCCTAATTAACTAATTAAAGTCTTAAATTTTTATTTAGGACATCAAAAAGACCGGGTATATTCATTAGTCCAAAAATTTTGTTTTATTAAAAGTATTAATTAAGTATCTATATTTATTTCATTTATTTTATTGTCGAAATAAAAGTAAATTCTTTTTCTTTTTATTGTAGGAATATAAAGATTGACAAAGATAATTATTTTGATAATTTGTATTTTGCATGTGATTTTTGTAATGGATCAATGTTAATGTAAGATATATTTCGAACTTTACTTTTGTTTGAATTTTTTATTTTAATATAATTAACTCAAAATCGAAAAAAAATATATATTAATTATTCGGGGATCGGGGACCCTCAGGGATCCCCTGTTATTATTCGGGGAGGGGATGAGGATTCTCTCAAGCAACTCTGACGGGGATGGGGAGGGGACGGGGACATACGCAAAATATCGGGGATGGGTGCAGAGAGATTGGTCCCCTCCCCTCCCCTCCCCATTGCCATCCCAGCTGCTGGTGTTACAGGCTTAGCTGATCCTTGTCCTTTACCTTCTGCTACCAAATAGAAGGGACTGCATGACAAGGAAAAACTTTTTTATGCACCCATATCTAGCCTTGGGGATCGCCTTTATGACAAGAATGCTGTCTATATAAACATAAATGACCATTTGGTTCAGTTTCTAAAGCTGATGATGAAAATTGAAAACAACCCACAAAGGTTTGTTTATTTCTGTTTCATTTTTTCCCTAATTTTGATTTTTTTCTTCGGTTCTTTTGTTCATGAATAAAAACCTTTAATCTTTACGTATAATAGCTTTTGTGGTTCTTATTTTCAATAATAGAAAATGGAGATATCTTTTGTATTCTTGATGATGCTTACATTTATCTATTTCTTTAAATATTTTGTCTTGAATTTGGGCAAATATCTTATCGTATACTGGTTACAGCATCTCTCATTTTTTGCGCCCTTTTTGGCTTAAGTATTGTCACTTTTCTGTTACCAA
The DNA here is from genome assembly GCA_002013955.2 of Citrus medica. NCBI lineage: Eukaryota > Viridiplantae > Streptophyta > Magnoliopsida > Sapindales > Rutaceae > Citrus > Citrus medica. Next base: position 29,358 of record MKYO02026194.1, read on the forward strand.
GAAAGGATCAAGATGTTGGTGAGACGCTGGTAAAATCACTTCAAAACACAAAATATTCGATTAATGAGAAGTTAGAAAAGAGCTTCATTTCCCTTTTCAGCCGGAAGCCTAATGTCTAATCAGATGCTACCAACTATGCAAAAGATACGGATGATGATACAGACTATATTTGTGATAAGCAATATCACACTGGGGAAGGAATTGCCAATGGGCTTGGTGAAAATCACATGGCTGAGGATATGGATGATTTGGAGTCCTCAGATGAAGAAATACATGCTAAAAATGGTGAAAGAATAAAAAGTGGTGACAATTAAGATAACTTGGTGGAGCATGTTGAATTTAATGATGGGCGGCTACATAGAAAAGCTATCTTTGGAAATGCTGTTAATCATGGTGATCCCAAGGTACTTAATGATGGCTACGTAAGAAGTGATGGAGTCTGAAGGAACCAGATTTTAATTTTTGCTACTATCTAGATATTAGTCTATGTTCTCAGTGCTTTGTTGATATACTTGAAATATATTTCTTGAGTCGATGTCGACACTCCTCACTTGTCAAAAGTGGATGCCAATATGCCCACTTCAGATTCTTGAATGTTTTGATTATATACCTACACTGGATTATTAAAAATTATGTAACTCATAATTTAAGGGACTGTTATTATGTGGAGTAAGCTCTAGGAATTAGGATTTTATGATCATTAGCTTTATTATACTTTTGTGTTTATGAAAATATGACTTTTTCAAATGAGTTCACATGCAATATCTAACTGCATCTTTGATTTACCATGAGATTGTTGCACATTCTTGCTTTGTAGGATTCAGATGAAGAAGATGAGGATGATGAACATGATGATCATGACGAGGACAGTGTAGATTATCAGTTGTCTTCTGGTTCAGAGGAAGGAGAGGATGATGGCATATCTTCAGACTTACTGTTATTGTGATGCAATATTCAGTAACGGCATTCAAAAGGAAGAGATACTCTTTTTTTATTTGTGACCACAGTTTATAAATAGCTAACATGAACCAATGTAAGATGGTTAGAGAGGCTGTTTTGAAGCATGAAATGCAATTTGATGTTTTCATAGAATATCCGTCTCTATCAATGGCTGTTAGTGTAAAAGGGTTTTTTTTTTTTTTTCTGTTTAGATTTCTTTCTGTGTGGAATTTTCTTTTCTGCTTCTCAACTTGCCTTAATTTTTGCTGTACTTGAAGATGGCATGGGAAACATATCAAAGTGGAAAGAGTCCTTGTTGGAAAGGACTGCCTTGAGATAAAGCACGGATCTCAAGCAGCTTGTCTATGGGAAATCCACATCACTAGTAACTTCATCCAAAGAAGTGCAGGACTGTAGCGAGGGTGAAGAAACTGATGATGATGAATTTTTTAAGTCAAAGGGAGAAGGGAATAAGGTCTGTTCTGATGTTATATGTGTGATTATATCCTTGATTGTTTTTCTTTCTTTGAGGTCATAATAATTTTAGATATGTTGTTAGTTCTGACATCATATACAAGGTTGATGTAAACTTAATGCAATTTTGTTGCGTACTCTCTAATTCCTGTTCATTTATTGCAGAAGTTGAGAGAAGGAATGGATAGTGGAAATATCAATATGGATGAGTGTTCCAAATTTAAAAGTTATGAGGATCTCAAGAACTGGAAAGAGGAAGAAGTATATGAAAGCATCCGTGATCGTTTTGTTACAGGTGATTGGTTAAAAGCTGCTAGGAGAAATCAGGTTTCAAAGGCTAACTCTGAAGACGATGACAGCGATCATGCCGTCTATGGTGATTTTGAAGATTTAGAAACTGGTGAGAAGCATGAAGGCCACCGTCTGGATAATTCTGGCAGTTGAGGAGCGGAGATTGAAAAATCTTGCTCTTCGCACAAAATTTGATGCGCAATATCCTTTTTCTTTGGACTTTTTATTTCTACTTATATATATATATATATATATATGAATATATGATAAGCTGTGCGTCTTCTACTGCTTGCTTCTCAACCTGTTATTGATGGATNAACTGGTGAGAAGCATGAAGGCCACCGTCTGGATAATTCCGGCAGTTGAGGAGCGGAGATTGAAAAAGCTTGCTCTTCGCACAAAATTTGATGCGCAATATCCTTTTTCTTTGGACTTTTTATTTCTATTTATATATATATATATATATATATGAATATATGATAAGCTGTGCGTCTTCTACTGCTTGCTTCTCAACCTGTTACTGATGGATTTTCTATGAAATTGGATGCGGATGTAATGCATGATGCATCCCTCTTTTGCTTTTGCTGAAAGCCATTGCTTAATTTGTTGGTTATCATTTTACATTTTCTTATGAATGGTTCATTGTGTCGTGAATTGGACCAGAGGATGATATGGATGAAAAAGATGGGGGAAAGTTTCATTGCAGCCAACCTAATGAAGTTAAGACTGGTTGACAAGGTAGATTTTGTGACATGTATCATATTGTGTTCTGTATGCTGTTGTATGTTTTGAGTGCTAACTCATGTTTGGTTCTTCTAGATGGAGGAGGAGATTGAACTTCGTAAACAAATGAACGTAGCTGAGCTGAATGATCTTGATGAGATCACTTGATGAGAGATTGAGGGATTTCGAGCAGGAGCATATCTAAGATTGGAGACACATGATGTTCCATTTGAGATGGTTGAATATTTTGATCCCTGCCGTCCTGTTTTGGTTGGAGGAATCGGTCTTGGTGAGGAAAATGTTGGATACATGCAGGTAAGAATAACCTATTAATGTACTGTGGTGAAGTATATTTTCTCAATTTTCTCTTAATTTGTAGTGTGTTCATTTTTTGTTTTTCTAAATTATCACTCAAAACTTGTGGATTTTTTGTTGGATATTATGTATCTAGGTATATTAGCAGTCACTTGCTGCTTAAGTCAAATAACAGACTCAGTCATCCTGGAAAAGAAAACTGGCTCCTGAATTATTAACTAAAAACAATTTTCTGTTGTTGAGTCTAGATACCCTTCTGTCTGAAACCGAATGTTTATGGGACAAAGTTCGTTTTTGACATTTTTGTGGCCTCTGTTCACTAAATAATTTCAGAAAATATCTTCTTTTTTCATTCTTAGAGACTTGAAACTGTTGTAGTTTCATTTGCATTATCCTAATGAGTGAACTGCTGCTGCACTCTGTATATTTGGGATTGTTCTCTGTCAATAAGGTTTAACCCTTAAAAATATATTAAAAATAATGGCCTGCATGTTCACTGCTAAAGTCATTGGATTAAATTTGGTAGGCTAACAAGATTTACGTAGGTAATATTTTGTCTTGTTTCACAAGTCTGTAATTCATAAGATGTTTCATTGCTTTTCTTCCAAGCTAGGATAAAGCGACACAGATGGCACAAGAAGGTACTGAAGAATAGAGATCGCATTATTGTTTCTATTGGATCGAGGCGTTTCCAAACTATCCCTGTTTATTCCATAGAGGACCGTAATGGGCAGTATTGCATGCTGAAATACACTCCAGAACACATGCATTGCCTTGCCACATTCTGGGGTCCTCTTGCCCCTCTTCAAACTAGGGTCGTTGCTGTCCAGAATTTATCCAACAATCAGGGCAGCATTTTATTGTTGCTATAACCTGTCTACATAGAAGTTTTTTGGTCTAGAAAAGGGAAAATTTCCACGCTTTTCATGTTAAGAGTGCGTTTTCCATGGTTCATGATTGGCTTGTTTATCTTTTTTCTTTTGTTAATTTTAATTTTTTTACAAATGAATCAAATTTCTTTCATTTAATTTGTCAGGCTTAATTTAGGATTACAGCAGCTGCAGTCTTACTCGAGTTCAACCATGAAGCAAAGATAAAGAAAAAAATCAAACTGGTTGGTTATCCCTGCAAGATATTCAAGAAAACTGCACTTATCAAAGATATGTTTGCGTCAGATCTTGAAGTGGCTCAATGTGAAGGTAAAGAGGTTCGTACTGTCAGTGGAATCCGTGGGCATGTGAAAAAGGTAAGCTTTGAATGAGGAAGCTTATGACAATTTTCTGGTTATTGTGTTTTGTGGTTGTGTCATTGCATTGACTTTGTCTGTACATAATAAAATGCAGAACGTCTGTTTTTCTTCTCCAAGTTTATTTTTTCCTTTAAATTTCATAATTGTTCTCAGTGAATGGTCATAATCCTTGATTGTAATTGACAATGTGGACTAGTTAATATTTTTTCTTATGCAAGTGAAGGCTGATCCTAGTAATTTTATTACCTTGTCGGGCTGCTATAGAAGAGATTGGTAACCAACCCAAAAGAAAGGGAGGGCAAGCTAGAGAAGGGATTGCCAGATGCACCTTTGAGGACAGAATTCTGTTGAGGAACATTGTTTTCATGTGTGGATGGGCTGATGTTGAAATTCCTTACTTTTACAACCCTTTGACCACAGCCTTGCAACGTTGTGATAAGACTTGGCAAGTAATGAAAACTGTAGCAGAGTTGCGGAGAGAACATAATCTTTCTATTCCTGTTAACAAGGATTCGCTCTTTAAGGTAATTGGTTATGTGAGATACATAATTTTTTTTCAATCATGGTTCCTTCTTTTGCCCCAAAATGCTGATTGGTGTAACTTTTTGTGGTCATTTGTAATAATTTTATTATTATTATTTTTATTTTTATTTTTATTTTTTGACAGCCAATTGAGAGGAGACCAAGGAAATTCAACCCATTGGTGATTCCTAAGCCATTACAGGTGGCTCCTCCATTTGAATCAAAGCCCAAGGATATTCCAGGCTGGAAACAGTCACTTCTTGAAAGTAGAAGAGCTGTAGTCATGGAACCTCACGAAAGAAAAGCCCATGCTCTTGTTCAACATCTTCAATTGATTAGGAACAAGAAGGTATGCTTGTAGAGACCAATGTTTTATAATATTTACTTGACAATTTTGAATCTGCCCTTGAGCCTATTTTAGAATTAGTAGTGAAATTTATGCAGCACAATCAAACTTCATAAATTAGTAATTGGTATCAATTTTGTTAGTCTTATATTTGTTTATTTCTACACTTCATGTGCTGATCTGCTATTTCCGGTTGTAAATTTCCAAAAAGCACCAAGAATATCTATGTTTACATATTCTGTTGGGTTATGCAGATGAAGCGGCAAAAGCTCAAGGAAGAGCAGAAGAAAAAGGAAATTGAGGCTGAGAGAGCTAAAGATGAGCTAAGTAGAAAGCGCCAGAGAGAAGAGCGGCGTGAGAGATATCGGGAGCAAGACAAACTAAAGAAGAAAATTTGGAGACATTCAGAGGCCTGATGGTCCGAATACAACTCTTTAAGGTAATTGGTTATGTGAGATACGTAATTTTTTTTCAATCATGGTTCCTTCTTTTGCCCCAAAATGCTGATTGGTGTAACTTTTTGTGGTCATTTGTAATAACTTTATTATTATTATTATTATTATTTTGACAGCCAATTGAGAGGAGACCAAGGAAATTCAACCCATTGGTGATTCCTAAGCCATTACAGGTGGCTCCTCCATTTGAATCAAATCCCAAGGATATTCCAGGCTGGAAACAGTCACTTCTTGAAAGTAGAAGAGCTGTAGTCATGGAACCTCACGAAAGAAAAGCTCATGCTCTTGTTCAACATCTTCAATTGATTAGGAACAAGAAGGTATGCTTGTAGAGACCAATGTTTTATAATATTTACTTGACAAAATTGAATCTGCCGTTGAGCCTATTTTAGAATTAGTAGTGAAATTTATGCAGCACAATCAAACTTCATAAATTAGTAATTGGTATCAATCTTGTTCGTCTTATATTTGTTTATTTCTACACTTCATGTGCTGATCTGCTATTTCCGGTTGTAAATTTCCAAAAAGCACCAAGAATATCTATGTTTACATATTCTGTTGGGTTATGCAGATGAAGCGGCAAAAGCTCAAGGAAGAGCAGAAGAAAAAGGAAATTGAGGCTGAGAGAGCTAAAGATGAGCTAAGTAGAAAGCGCCAGAGAGAAGAGCGGCGTGAGAGATATCGGGAGCAAGACAAACTAAAGAAGAAAATTTGGAGACATTCAGAGGCCTGATGGTCCGAATACAGATTGGTTACATAAATCATTTAGATCCCCTCTACAAGCTTGTTTTGGCAATGTTTTGAAAGAGATGATGTTTCTGAGCAAGCGTGATGTTACACTGATATGCAGTGAAAGGTTTGATGTTTTCTACGACTGAATCATCATGGATCAGCCACCCGCAAGACCCCCCCGCGGCACCCGCCTGCGCTGCGCCGCGCGGGGGGCCTGTATTAGCTAAAGACTGATTTTTCATTGATAAGGTCGCGTACTTTCCTATACGAAGTTGCATCGTGAACTCTTCACCAAATGTATCTCGAGAACTCCGCTCATGTACTCATTGGTGCGTCAGGGTCGCAAGCCTTGCATTTCTTAAAAAACTCTTTAACAACTGGAAGAGGAAGTGTCCTACAGTAAACTGTGCGCAAAATTTGTTGTATCACAGAGAGTGAACCTTCAGTAACCTCATCGCATTGGTTCACAATCGATGTCTTTGTTAGACATTGTTGTCAATTCATGGTAGTCGATGTTCTGCGAAAGCATTAACAACTGAATCATCACATCAAGCATCATGTTGAATTTAAATTTTTTATAGGGATTGAATAAATTTAGTGTAGAAATTGAATGAATTTAGGAAGTAGATAGTAGATTGAAATAATTTTTATTTGTTATTTACTTAAAATTTATAAAGTAAATTGAAATAATGAAGATGTTATAACAATTTATTACAGATTTTTTTTGCCCTTTTAATTCATTTTATGCGGGCAGAGAAAGCCTGGATAAAAAATCATGCTTGGATAGTGCTGAATTAAATCCGGCCCGCATGTGAAAAATCCGGGCACGGTCCGGGTCGGAGCAGCTATATTTTCATGCGGGCCGGTCTCGGTCAACCCCAAATCCGGAGCGGACCCGGACTTTTGCCAACCCTAATTAACTTAACTTATCATCAATGTCCAAAGATATGAATGTATGATATGCGGGCAGGCATAAGATCAAATACTTTCGCTCTCTTTAATTTTTCATCACTATATTATATGCATACATAGATTATTAATAAAATCAAATTATGGATACCAAAGTTCTGTCCTCGGGAATCCGGTACACTAACTTGCCGGAGAGCTACGTAAGGCCAGAATCGGAGAGACCAAATCTGTCTGAAGTTTCTGAATGCGAAAACGTTCCTGTTATTGATTTGGCTTGCGATGATAGAAGCTTAATTGTGCAACAAGTTGCTGATGAGAATTATGGATTTTTCCAGGTTTGTGTTCAAACTTTCCTTGCCCTAAATCATTTGAGTTTGTTATATAGATGTACAAACGAGTTAATCAGTCATATATTGGTTGCATATACAGTTGATAAATCACCGAGTGCCTTTAGAAACAGTGGCAAGAGCCTTAGAAGTGGCGAAAGAGTTTTTTAAACTGCCAGTCGAGGAGAAGCTGAAGCTTTACTCAGTTGATCCATCAAAGACAATGAGATTGTCAACGAGTTTTAATGTCAGCAAGGAGAAAGTTCACAATTGGAGAGATTATCTCAGACTCCATTGGTCTCCTCTTCACAACTATGTATTTGCGTGGCCTTCAGATCCGCCTAGCTTCAAGTAAGTATCTCTTTGGTTTTTCTGCTATTTTTCAATTTTTTTTTTAAATTACATACACACACATACATAGATACATACACGGAAAATTAGGTATTTCGATCCTCCATCTGAAGATTAGATTTTTTTGTGAAAATTTCAAGGACCGTCAACGACTTGCTGTATTCCTATTTTCCAGATCACACGCTGGATATCCGAGAATCAGGTATGAAAGAGTATCCCGTTTGAAGATATTTTGGATTAATAGCTGGAGCATGCGACATCATTATAAAGAAATTTGTTTATAAAATTCAAAAAACTTTATATTTTTTGAAAATGAAGATGATACAACCAACTTTTGAAAATGAGAATGAAGTAGAATTATTGTTCAGTAAATTTCATTGGTCCTGCAATTCCTTAGAAATTTTATTTTATCTCACAGGGTCTTGAGTCCCTATGGCGGAATTTTGATTTGATTTGATTTATCTATTTGTGTCTTGTGAGTACGTGTTGTTTTCAGTGAGTTTCTGTAAATTTCTTATGTTTCATGTCATCTGATTCTTTCCATCAATGGCAGAATTTATGTGCAATTTCGTTCATAAAGTTGTGAAGCGGTGGGGTTCTTTACCTATACGAGGTTTCAACCAAGAGACAATCACTTCAAAACTCAAAACCGATTCTCCACAGGTTCTTTATGGTTTGGCAAGCAAGTTGATCAAGAAACCTAAGCAATTGGAATTACCTCTGGATAAATATGGGCTAGGTATTCGATCAACTGCCTTTAGAAGTCAGCCATCTAGTGGAGAGCAGAGCTCTCCTGGTGGTGGTGGTGAGGACCATATAATTGAGGGTTGTTATCTAGGCCATGAGTCTTTTGCCACGGTAGGCTCATCCGACCTGGCCTCACCAGCATTGAATAATACACCATCTGCTTCAGATCAGAGTGTAGGGGCCTCTGCTCTGCCTCAGAACAGAGACGGTGATGAGCAGCCACCGCCAGACAGATCATTATCTGATATGGAGGTAGGCTCATCCGACCTGGCCTCACCAGCATTGAATAATACACCATCTGCTTCAGATCAGAGTGTAGGGGCCTCTGCTCTGCCTCAGAACAGAGACGGTGATGAGCAGCCACCGCCAGACAGATCATTATCTGATATGGAGCATGGAGTAGCCCCTCCAGCTGAAAGACAGCCCAATCCTTCAAGTGTGGCCCAGATATGCCTCCCTCTCAGTTGTGGGGTGTGTGTCGCTCCGTTACAAATTTGGTATGCTGGGACCTCTTTGACACCCAATGCGAAAATTCTCTTGCTATTTGTGGAGATTTTTGGTGTTGCTGGATTGCTATTGAGCTTTGGTGCTTATTGGTTTCAGAGAAAGCGCAAAACTTCTGGAGTGATGACAGTGATGGGATGTGTTTTTACAATTTGCGGTTTTTTGGCGATCTTGGGCACACGATTTCCTGAGAAAGCCATGATATGGCTTACAGCTGCTCTTTGGACACTGCCCATTGTTGCATCACCTTTTGCATTGAAGGAGTTAGTTTAATCTGTATGGATTTCCATTTATTCACATAAGAAGCTGTGTAACTTGTATGGCCAATGACATGTATGTCATTCCGTATCACTTCTCTGTGTATTTGGAAACTGGTTGAGAAGTATCAAAATTGTAAGCGTGGGAACAATTAATTCATCTTCACTTTCTCATCAGAACTGAAGCATAGACGTGTCTAGAATTTGATAATGAGGAGGAGCAAACATGATTATGATAACTGCACCTTTTGCTTTCTGCACATTGCAAATACAGAGTTGAGATTTTGAAAGACATTTTGCTCCTGATCTGAAATCTCTCTTCTATTTTGAAGTGGAGATCACATATTCTGACAAATACATCTGCTGCGAGCATGGAGAAACCCGTCTGATTTATCTTGTCAAAAAAGAATTTTACCCATTTTATTCCCCTTAAGATATGCAAGAAACGATTTGAAAATGCGTTAAAATAATATTGCGAGTCTCACAGAGAAAACAATCTCTTGTTCAAACTACTTAGCTTGTTATGATCACATGTATTAGTTTCTTAGATGCATAGGATATAACATGACCAATAACTTAATCTATCACCAACAATCTACAGATACTACCCTTCAATTTCCTCCAAATTCAATGCCTGAATCTTTCATATTTCTCAAGTACATCGTTTCAAGGATACGGCATCACAATTTACATATCATGAAATTCTAAGAAGTATTGGAATCAAAACCCAGGATATAAGTGTGTGTTTTCTTGTTCAAGGATGAAACCAACCAAGGCAGCCATTGTTGTAGTTTAAAGATTTTTTGACAGCGAAAGTTTTCTTGGGAAGGCTCTTTCCCCCACGCGAATCAACGAAGAGGCATTTCGTAATGCTTTCCTACGAATTTGGGAACCAGTTGGGGAGTGTGACAATTCAAAGCCTGGGGAACAAAAAATTCATCTTCATATTCTCATCAGAAATGGAAACGCGTCCTGCTTCTGATAACGAGGACCAAAACAGAGTATGACAACTCTAGCTTTTGATTGATAACAACAAATTCATTTTTGGAATTTGGGATTGTTTTTCTGCTCATTGTGAGTACCGTACAGGGTTGAGATTTTGAACGGCATTTTGCTCCTTAACCGAAAACTCTCTTCTACGAGGTGAAAATTATGTATTTCTGACAAATACATATGCTGCCAGCATGGAGAAACCTGTCTGATTTGTGTTGTCAAATAACAATTTTACCCCTTTTAACCCCCTTACGATATACAAGAAACAATTTGAAAATGTATGAAAAGGATTATTGTTAATCTCACCGAGAAAACAGTATCTTTGATTACAAAGATTAGGTTCTCAGATGCTTAGGATATAACAAGACCAGTAACTTAATCTATCACGAGCTGAACATACTACCCTTCAAATTCAATGCCTGAATCTTTCATGTTTCTCAAGTACAAGGTTTAGAGGATCTAGCAGTATCACAAATTACATACCATGAAACTCTTAGGTATTGGAATCAAAACCTAAAATAACATGTATGACATAAATCACATATCTTGGAAGACAATGCATTCCTGAAAGAAATATTGGAATCAGACCTCAATTGAAGTGAATACATTAAAAAGTAGAACAATTCAAATCAGGTGCAAAACTTCACCCCAAGGTTTAAACTGTTCAAGAATAATGTCTAACAAGCCCCTCACATTTAACTTGAATCAGGTAATTTTGAGATAACAATCTCTTCATACACTGCAATTATTAAATTTTCCATAGAGAAATAAGATGGTCTAGCTAATTAATTCTGGAGCTTAAAAAGATGGAATCTTGTTAAACATATTAGCATCAAGCAACATGGCTTCAACTAACTTAAGAGAGCTCGTCAAAAGCAGGACGACAGGTCTTTCAAAATACCTACATATCTGCAGATGAAGAATGAATCAGCTCTGCCCTCATTTAGCCGCAACAGCTAGAAACCTGAACAAACCAGCTGCCTGAACATAATCTCCGTAAACAAGGCATGTGCCGGGATTTCTTACGAACTGGATTGCTGCACATTGCCCTTCAAATTGATTGCTTGAATCTTTTATGATATGCAAAAGGATACTTTAGTAGGATTAGATATCTTGAAAGACATTATCCTCATTGATTTTTTCCAGAACAGAGTCTGTCAAAGGAGGGCAGAAATGAAAAGAAAAGCCCTTGCTTGGTCCTGAGTGGAAGGTTAGAGCAAAGCCTAAACTCCTAATTGTCTAAAGTATTGACATAGCTTTCAAAACTATCAGTGGCTATTACTACTCCAAAACTTGCAGACACTTCAGTTGTGATTTTTTTATTTTTTTTTTCCGGGGGAAGGGCAGGGGGAATCAAAGAACATATATTAACTTGTAGAGGACCCTCTCATCGCAGATGTCTGTCTAGGACTATCGGTCTACATAGCACATAGTTCTCCTACAATGATTTCTGCGGACTAGTTTCTAACTTCCTATGGAGATTCCCCTTGGTTTAATTCTGAAAAGGGAGGAAAGGTGTACTCAATGATATCAGAACCAAAAATATGGATGGATTAGATGAAGTTAAATAGATTCAACTGAAACGAAGAACTAATTATATAATTAGATAACCCTCTGTCTCAAAAGTTCCAACAAGACCTACATTGTTTGAAGTACCATATACATATTCGATTATAAATCCAAGGCCAACTTAGTATTCAAAGGTCTAAGATGCAATATACATGAATTTGTTATCCATCTAATTAAATCAGCAGAAAATAGCATAGTTTTTATTTTCGTTAGTAGAATTTTTAAAAGTAGAATATTTATTTAAAAATTTCAGTTATTTAGTTTTTAATGAAATTTTTTATTAAAAATTATAACATTATTTGAATAGATAATTTTTTTTTAAATTATGTTATAAAAAGAATAAAATAAAATTATTAAAGAATTTTTTATGTATTTTAATATTTATATTAAAATAAATTTTTTAACTTTTTTTAAAATTAAAATTTTAAGTTTTATTAATAAAAATACAATATCTTATTTAATTTTTAAAAATTTTATTGAAAATATAATTAAATAACAATAAAATTAAAATTTATGAAATTAAATTAGTTCTCGTAATTATTAAATACCCCATACCAAATAATGACTTAGAGAAACAACTACTCTCATACCCGACAAAAAGTTAAAAAGGAAAAACGTCGTTGTACACCCCGCAGGAAATTGCTACAAATTATAATTTTTCACTTTCGTTTGTCTGCCCGTATCATCAAATTGGATCTTCAGATGGAGAAGAAGATGAATTCAAGCAAAGGATTTCGAACCCAGTTATCGATTTTAATTTCGTTATGTTCCCTCTTCTTTGCTTTCATTCTTTTTCTTATCCCTAATCGATACGTCGATGAAAGTCTTGAGCCGACTTTGTATCACGCCCTTCTGTTCGCCGTCCTGCTCGCCTTCGCCGCAGCGTCGAGCACCCTGTTGATAGGAATTGGAAACCCTTCCCGGCACGCAACAACACAGACATGTTACTTCATAATTTCGGCGCTATCCCTAGCATCGGCCTTGTTGTTACTGGCCTGTGCTTTGTTTCTTGAAATTTTCAGGCGGCTAGTTTCTCCAGGTTTCAAGTTGTGGCAGCTGAATCAGAGCAAAGCAGATACTGAGGTTGTTTGCAGCTATGTATTTCAGGTTTTCAGAAAGATTCTTCCTGCTTCTCAATCTCAAGAACAATAAACAAAGACGTTCCCGTATCTTATGTGAGCTGCATGCAAAATTAATTGGCTGTACGATCTTTTTTTTTTATTTCTTTTGTTTTTACGATATTTGAGAATGTGCGGACTCATATTTAATGATATTGCTATGGTATGACTTAAGGGTTTATGCTAATTTTGAGATTTATGTTCTCTGCTTCAAACGATGCCGAAATTACATTTCTTATGAATTCAATTTGATGTAACTTGATTTCTGGGAAACACAGAGATTCAGACAATCAATTTGATGGGTATAATTGCTTAACTGAAGTATCTGATAGTTGATTAAAACACTTATTGATGCTTAATGTACCGTTCGAGGAGAGTTCCTTGACCCAACCTTGTATCGAGGAATCATAATATGTGCTTCACAGTAAGCAAATTTTGACGAGACCTGGGGAATGGGGTAGAATGAGTAATGTAGAAACTGGGCATTGCATCGGACAGAGATCGCGAGATCTATCTGCCAAAACTGTGACCTGTTAAGAGGAAATTGTGTGTCTTTGTACTCGAGAAAGTAGTAGTAGTAGTAGTAGTAGTTAAATCAATTACCGAGTTGTCCTGCTGATCTTGTGTAGCTTAAAAATTAGTAAAACAACAAACCATACTGTGTTTGTTGTTGCATTATAATTGAACGAAAAAGTAGCAAATGAGGAGATTTGTACATTAGATAAGTTTTCGAGCCATGAGCAAGTACATTATATTTTCACTAAACCACTCACAACATGAGATCCTCTAGATTGCATTCATGTTAAAGAAAATGGTTATTCGGACACAACCCAAGTTGGCGGATGTATCCGGAAGTTCTGTTGTGCAGAGGATAAAATAATCACATTCTACAAGACTTGGCATTCAGTAATATCTTTATCCTTACACCTTACTCATATTAGTGTGCGTTTACTTGAAGCTATACAATTAGTTCTGCATGTTACTTTAAGCTATTCTACTTCATGCGTGCATTTTGAATATGATTCCAACATTTCTTTCAAGATATGTGATTTATATCTTGTATCCTAGAACTTGAGAGACATGAATAATTCAGGCATTGAATATGAAGGGCAGTATGCTTTTGAATGTTGGTGATATATAGATCAAGCTAAAATTCCATCCGATAATATATTTTACAGCTTTGTTGTTGGTCTCAGTTATTTGCTCTTCTTCGTAGTAGAGTTACGCTACAATGATTGTAAGAAGCTAAGCAGTTTGAACAAGAGACTATTTCCTCTGTTATGTAAGGGAGCAAAATGGGTATATTACAAAAAGTTTTCTCCAAGTAGATGAGAGATTTAAAGATAAGTGGCAAAATTTCCTTCAGAATATCAAACTTCGTGTTGCATTAACTTTCCTCTTCACTTGTATATCCTGACTACAATGAGCTGAAAACAATCTCCTATTGTGAGTTTTGTGTGGTTAGAACAATAGATCACTTGTTATGCCTCTGCCTGACTCACTGGATTCCTGTAGCATAATTGAGATTTGCCCAAATTATTTGTTGATCACAGAGGGTGCATGATCCATGATGATTCAGTTATCAATGCTTTTGCAGAACATTGACTACCACGAATTGACAACAATGTCTCAAAAAGGCAATGATTGTGAACCAATGTGATGAGGTTACTCAAGGTTTACTCTCTGTGATACCGCAAATTTTGCGCATAGTTTACTGTAGGTGACTTCCTCTTCCACTTGTTTTGAGTTTTTGGAGAAATGCAAGTCCTGTGACCCTGATCCACCAATGCGTACTTGAACGGAGTTGTCAAGATATATTTGGTGAAGAGTTCATGAGATAACTTCGAATAGGAAAGTATGCAACCTTATGAATGAAAAATCGGTCAGTAGGATTCACTAATGCAGGCCGGGCATTGGACTAAAGCTTTAGCTCAAGCGGCTGATACTTCGTTGAGCTGACGACGAGAAACAGGCTATGTTGTATAAGCATGCCCAAAGTCAAATTTAATTAAATATTTGATAGACAATATCGCTTGATGGGGAGTGTTGAAGAATCGGGTTACTCGGACACAGAACGTGATGTCAAGCAAATGTTGGTGACTTAGCAGAGCCAGATCGCGTTCATCATTTTACACACTGTGATTGTGATCGTATAAAGGCATATAACAAAAATCTCATTAACTTGAGGCATGATTGCACAGTTTTCACAGCAATTTACTGCATATTTGAAGGAATTAAATGGATAAGTTTAATAGATGAAAGTAATTTTAACATCTTCAAAATACAAACACTCCAAAATTGGGGAAATATATCAGTATATAGCTGAATTTCATTTGAAAACTCTTAACTCAATAGCATCAACTTTCCTCTTCAGCTATCCTCCTGATTAAGTAGAAATAAAAATCTCCTATTGTAATTTAAGGAAACAACTAATCCATATCCTAAATTCTTGGTATCAAATGCTGGAACTGTGCGTGGCTACAACCAAAAATTCACTACCAACACCTTACCATACGAAACGATCCACCCCATGATGTGGGTTGATCCATGATGATTCAGTCGTAGAAAACATCAAAGCTTTCACTGCACATCAACTACTACGAATTGATATCAGAGTGCCATCACACTTGCTCAGAAACATCATCTCTTACAAAACATTGCTGAAACAAGCTTGTAGAGGGGATCCTAAATGATTTATGTAACCATTCTGTATTAGGACCATCAGGCCTCTGAATGTCTCCGAATTTTCTTCTTTAGTTTGTCTTGTTCCCGATATCTCTCGCGCCGCTCTTCTCTCTGGCGCTTTCTAGTTAACTGCTCATCTTTAGCTCTCTCAGCCTCAATTTCTTTTTTCTTCTGCTCTTCCTTGAGCTTTCGCTTCTTCATCTGCATAACCCCAACAGAATATGTAAACATAGATATTCTTAGTGCTTTTCAGAAATTTGCAACTGGAAATAGCAGATCAGCACATGAAGTGCAGAAATAAACAAATACAAGACAAGAATGAGATTGATACTAATAACTAAATATAAAGTTTGATTGTGCTGCGTAAATTTCACTACTAATTCTAAAATAGCAACAGCAGATTCAAATTTGTCGAGTAAATATTATAAAACATTGGTCTCTACGGGCATACCTTCTCGTTTCTAATCAATTGAAGATGTTGAACAAGAGCATGAACTTTTCTTTCGTGAGGTTCCATGACTACAGCTCTTCTATTTTCAAGAAGTGGCCGTTTCCGGTTTGGAATATCCTTGGGCTTTGATTCAAATGGAAGAGCTGCCTGTAATGACTTAGGAATCACCAATGGGTTGAATTTCCTTGGTCTCCTCTCAATTGGCTGCCAAAAAAAAAAATAATAGTCAAGTTATTACGAATGACCACAAAAAGTTACACCGACCAGCATTTTGGGGCAGAGGAAGGAACCATGATTACAAAGAATTACATGTCTCACATCACCAATTACCTTATAGAGTGAATCCTTGTTAACAGGAATAGAAAAATTATGTTCTCTCCTCAACTCTGCTACAGTTTTCATTCCTTGCCAAGTCTTATCACGAGGCTGCAAGGCTGTGGTCAAAGGGTTGTAAAAGCAAGGAATTTCAACATCAGCCCATCCACGCATGAAAACAATGTCGCTCATCAGAATTCTGTCCTCAAAGGTGCATCTGGCAATCCCTTCTCTGGGTTGCCCTCCCTTTCTTTTGGGTTGGTTACCAATTTCTTCTTTAGCAGCCTGACAAGGTAATAAAATTACTAGGATCAGCCTTCACTTGCCTAAGAAAAAATATTAACTAGTCAACATTGTCAATTACAATCAAGGATTCTGATCATTCACTGAGAATAATTATGAAATTTAATGGAAAAAATAAATTTGGAGAAGAAAAACAGACGTTCTGCAATTTATTATGCACAGACAAAGTATATTCAATGACAAAAAACCAAAAAACACAATAACCAGAAAACTGACATAAACTTCCTCATTCAATGCTTACCTTTTTCACCTGCCCACGGATTCCACTGACGGTACGAACCTCTTTACCTTCACATTGAGCCACTTCAAGATCTGACGTAAACATATCTTTGATAAGTGCAGTTTTCTTGAATATCTTGCAGGGATAACCAACCAGTTTGATTTTCTTCTTTATCTTTGCTTCATGGTTGAACTCAAGCACGACTGCCGTTGCTGTAATCCTAAATGAAGCCTGGCAAATCAAATGAAAGAAGTTTAGGTGATTTGTAAAAAAATTAAAATTAACCCCAAAAAAAAAAGATAAACAACTCAATCATGAAGAAGCATGGAAACATACTCTTAACATGAAAAGCATGGAAGTTTTCCCTTTTCTAGATAAAAAAACTTCTATATAGACAGGTTATAGCAACAAGAGAATGCCGACCTGTTTGTTGGATAAATTCTGGACAGCAACTACCCCAGTTTGAGGAGGGGCAAGAGGACCCCAGAACGTGGCAAGGCAATGCATGTGTTCTGGAGTGTATTTCAGCATGCGATACCGCCCATTACGGTCCTCTATGGAATAGACAGGGGTAGTTTGGAAACGCCGCCATCCAATAGAAACAATAATGGGATCTCTAGTCTTGAGTACCTTCTTGTGCCATCTGTGTCGCTTTAACCTAGCCTGGAAGAAAAGCAATGAAACATCTTATGACTTGGAGATTGTGAAACAAGACAAAATATTATCTATGTAAATCTGGTTATTCTACCAAATTTAATCCAATGACTTTAGCAGTGAACTTGTAGGCCATTATTTTTAATATATTTTTAAGGATTAAATCTTATTGAGCAGAGAAGAACCCCAAATGTACAGAGTGCACCGGCAGTTCACTCATTAGGATGATACAAATGAAACTACAACAGTTTCAAGTCTCTAAGAATGAAACAAGAAGATATATTCTAAAATTATTTAGTGAACAGAAGCCACAAAGATGCCAAAAATGAACTTAGTCCCATAAACATTCGGATTCAGGCATAAGGGTATCTAGACTCAACCCAAAAAAAAAAAAAGAGTTTTAGTTAATAATGCCCATTTTTGTTTCCAGGATTACTGAGTCTGTCGTTCCACTTTAGCAGCCAGTGAGTACGAATATACCTAAATATATAATATACAATAAAAAATTCACAAGTTTTGAGCGGTAATTTAGAAAAACAAAAAATGAAGACACCCTAAATTAAGAGATAATTGAGAAAATATACTTCACCACAGCACAGTAATAGGTTATTTTTACCTGCATATATCCAACGTTTTCCTCACCAAGACTGATTCCTCCAACCAAAACAGGATGGCAGGGATCAAAATATTCAACCATCTCAAATGGAACACCATGTATCTCCAATCTTAGATATGTTCCTGTTCGAAATCCCTCGATCTCTAATCGAGTGATCTCATCAAGATCATTCAGCTCAGCTACATTCATTTGTTTACGAAGTTCAATCTCCTCCTTCATCTAGAAGAACGTGAGTTAGCACTCAAAACAAACAACAGCATGCAGAACACATTACGAAACATAGCACAAGATCTACCTTGTCAATCAGTCCAACTTCGTTAGGTTGGCCGCGGTGAAACTTTTCCCCATCTTTTTCATCCATATCCTCCTCTGGTGATTCAGATCCATTATACGTAAATGAAAGTTAAGGTCATCAAAGTAGATTCTAATAAAAAACCAAAATATAATTTCTCCGGTCCAATTCATGACACAATGAACCATGCACAAGAAAATGTAAAATAACACCCAACAAATTAACCAACGGCTTTCAGCAAAAGCAAAAGAGGGATGCATCATCCATCACATCCGCATCCAAATTCATAGAAAATCCATCAATAAGAGGTTGAGAAGCAAGCAGTAGAAGATGCACGGCTAATGAAATATATATAGAAATAAGAAGTCCAAAGAAAAAGGATATTGTGCATCAAATTTTGCGCGAAGAGCAAGCTTTTTCAATCTCCGCTCCTCAACTGCCGATTCATCTTCATGCTCATTTGCATCACTGCCAGAATTATCCACACAGTGGCCTTCATGCTTCTCACCAGTTTCTAAATCTTCAAAATCACCATAGACGGCATCATCCCTATCATCGTCTTCAGAGTTAGCCTTTGAAACTTGATTTCTCCTAGCAGCTTTTGACCAATCACCTGTAACAAAACGATCACGGATGCTTTCGTATACTTCTTCCTCTTTCCAGTACTTGAGATCTTCATAACTTTTAAATTTGGAACAGTCATCCGTATTGACATTTCCACTGTCCATTCCTTCTCTTAACTTCTGCAATAAATGAACAGGAATTAGAGAGTACGCAACAAAATTGCATTAAGTTTCCATCAAACTTGTATGTCATGTTAAAACTAACAACATATCTAAAATTATTATTTATTGAGAAAGACATCAAAGAAAGAGAAACAATCAAGGAAATAATCACACAAATAACATCAGAACGGACCTTATTCCCTTCTCCCTTTGGCTTAAAAAAATCATCATCAGTTTCTTCATCCTCGCTACTGTCCTGCACTTCTTTGGATGAAGTTGCTAGTGATGTGGATTTCCCATAGACAAGCTGCTTGAGATTCATGCTTTGTCTGAAGGCAGTCCTTCCTAACAAGGACTCTTTCCACTTTGATATGTTTCCCATACCATCTTCAAGTAGTGCAAAAATTAAGACAAGTTCAGAAGCAGAAAAGAGAATTCCACACAGAAAGAATTCTAGACAGAAGGAACCAAAAAAGAAAAAAAAAAAAAACTCTAAACTAACAACCATTCATAGAGATGGACATTTACGAAAACATCAAAATGCATTTCATGCTTCAAAACACCCTCTCTAGCCATCTTACATTGGCTCATGTAAGATATTTGTAAACTATGGTCACAAATAAAAAAAAAGAGTATCTATTCCCCTTTGAATGCCGTTACTGAATATTGCATCACAATAACAGTAAATACGAAGATATACCATCATACTGTCCTTCCTCTGAACCAGAAGATGACTGGTAGTCTACATTGTCCTCGTCATGATCATCATGTTCATTATCCTCATCCTCTTCATCTGAATCCTACAACAAAGCAAGAATGTGCAACATTATTATTGTAAATCAAAGATGCAGTTAGATATTGCCTTTGAACTCAGTTGAAAAAGTCATATTTTCATAAACGCAAAAGTATAATAAAGCTAATGATCATAGAATCCTAATTCCCAGAGCTTGCTCCACAAAAGAACAGTCCCTTAAATTATGAGTAGCATGTAAAATACACAGCATCAGGACCAAGTAATAATATAAGTTTACAGAACAATCCATATAAAAGCTGAAAAGCTTTTGTTCAATGAGTTACATAACTTTTAATAATCCAGTGTAGGTATATAATCAAAAAAATAAGAATCTGGAGTTGGCATATTGGAATCCACTTTTGACTAGTGAGGGGTGTTGACATGGTCTCAAAAAATATATCTCAAATATATCAACAAAGCACAAAGAACATAGACTAATATCTAGATAGTAACAAATATTAAAATCTGAATCCTTCAGACTCCATCAACTCTTACGTAGCCATCATTAAGTACCTTCGGATCACCATGATTAACAGCTTTTCCAAAGATAGCTTTTCTACGTAGCCGCCCATCATTAAATTCAACATGTTCCACCAACTTATCTTCATTGTCACCACTTTTTATTGTTTCACAATTTTTAGCATCTGTTTCTTCATCTGAGGACTCTGAACCATCCATATCCTCAGCCCTGTGATTTTCACCAAGCCCATTGGCAATTCCTTCCCCAGTTTGATACTGCTTATCATGAATATACTCTGTATCATCATCCGTATCTTTTGCATTGTTGGTAGCATCTGATGAGACATTAGGCTTCCGGCTGAAAAGGGAAATGAAGCTGTTTTCTAACTTCTCATCAATCGAATATTTTGTGTTTTGAAGCGATTTTACCAATGTCTCACCAACATCTTGATCCTTTCCTGGTAACAGAAAAGTGACAATACTTGAGCCAAAAAAGTGGTAAAAAATGAGAGATGTTGTAACTAGTATACGATAAGATATTTGCCTAAATTCAAAACAGAATATTTAAAGAAATAGGCAAATGTAAGCATCATCAAGAATACAAAAGATATTTTGATTTTGTATTATTCAAAAGAACCACAAAAAATATTATACGTAAAGATTAGAAAAGGGTTTTATCCATTAACAAAACAACCAAAAAAGAATCAAATACTAGGAAAAAAAATAAAACAGATATAAACAAACCTTTGTGGTTTGTTTTCCCATTTTCATCATCCACTTTAGAGAACTGAACAAAGTGGTCATTTATGTTTATATAGACAGCATCCTTGTCATAAAGGAGATCCCCAAGGCCAGACATGGGTGCATAAAAAAGTTTTTCCTTGTCACGCAGTCCCTTCTTTTTGGCAGCAGAAGGTAAAGGACAAGGATCAGCTAAGCCTGTAACACCAGCTAAACTGTAATCACCAACACCAGCAATATGCACCTGATTCCAAAAACAAAAAACATCAAAAAGGAAAAATAGATCACAAATGTATAAATTATAGGATAAGAGCTAGATAAATGAACATTAATAGAAGGCATAAATCAAATACAAGTCAAGACATAATAGCAAATGTTTTAGCGTAAAGACTGGAAAAGAAAATTTCTTTTTCCCTACAGGTCAATAAGCTTAACCCACAAGCTTTAAATTATCTCAAAACTCTCATATTAACAAGCCCAGACTCTCTACCAGAAGAAAATTGGACCTATTGGTCAGCTTTCATCCTAATAATTCTTTTAGTTGCACTTTCAATGCATACCCATATCAGCCACGGGCAATCGAAATGCACAAAGCTCCATGTTACTTGAGCCTTAAAAAAGGACGAAAAAAAGGGCAGAATGCACGAGTCCTTGATAATGACCATTTGGAAGAATATTATGTGCCTCAAACCTACATAAACCTAGAGTAACATATGTCTGTAAATCATAAATTTTCTGAAAACACCATTTGCTACAATACCCTAATATGTTGAGAGACGAAACAACTTCTCACCTTATTTGTCAAAAAAAGGTGAGCATATTCTTATAACCAAAAAATTCAAATGGGAACAGTGACAATGGTTGTCGATCCATACCTTAATTCCCTTCTTCAGATTACAACCTCGCAAATAACCATAAATTGTGACATTTCTGTCACATTTATTATTCATACGCACTCTTTCAGGAGGAGTAACATCTTCAAAACGATCAACCAAGACATAAGGATGAGACGTTCTCCATGACAGAGGAGGAAACTTCATAACAGAGATAAACCGTGCAAGATTGTGAATCTCACGTTTTGAGTACCTAATGAATAAGGGGAAGAAAAAGACAGTTAACCTCAAAAAAATCTATAAGTTGAAAAAATTAATTTTACCATAATTGTAAATTATAGGTCTATAATGCACTGTACAGAAACTTACTTCCCATGAATGAGACCAGATAAATAAAAAAGTTTTGCTCCATCATAAATTTCTGTCCAGAAACGATGCTTAAGACGCTGCTTTGTTTTTCTTAGTTTCTTCACGTCCTTGAACTTATCAAGGTGAGTAAGAACTCCCATAACCCTTGGTAACCCATGATTTTGCATTAAATTGAGGAACTCAAAAGTTTCCTGCAAGGAAAAACAATCAGTTACTTTAACTCAAAATTGTTTTAACTCTTTTATCAACAAATCTAAGCTGAAATCCTTGAACACAGGAAAACAGAAAATCATACAGAACTGATAACACAGAAATATGAAGATCACAAAAAAGAAAAAGGAGCCACTGCAGCTCCATCAAGTTGATTATGCAAGCAAAATGAGGCATCAAAAGAAAAAAAAAATATATATATATATATATATATATATATCCTACTAGCTAAAAGGGAGCAAATTAATCATATGATAGTTCGCGCACAACTATCAAATAATCTGGAACGGATCATTCGCAATTCAAACCACAATATTTACAATTAAGAATATAAACTTCATATAAATGGACTTATTTGATAGACTCAGAGCAAAAAATCAAAATTCAGCTCAGATACACCAAAGCCAAAATTTACAAAAGAAGCTGGGAAGTCCAAACCAAACAGAATTATTCACAATGGCATCTCACCATTTCAAAACCATAACTTCCATCAACGAGAAGCAGTGCCAAGTCAGCAAGTTTTGCACAATCAATCATGCCATTGATATCATTCGGGCACTCCACAAATTGTAGCCTCCTTTGCTTACCTAAAAAATTTCACCAATCCCTCTTAATAAGCTCCACTAACTTTTAAATCCAACTAACAATTCACGAAATCAGATCAATCCTAACCTGATACAATAGTGATCGGTCCTCGAACCTCAGGTACATTATGCTTAGTGTAATGCCTTATAAGAGACTTTATTAACAAAGACTTCCCAACCTGCCGCCATTTTGTAGATTATAATAACAACTAAAAAAAGCCATCTAAACTTTCAAAATTAAAACAATAAAATAAATAAATAAAAAAATGTGCAAAACCTGGGAAGGTCCCTGAACTACAACGACAAATGGCGGTGGTTCACCGTAAGAGCGGTCTATAGTCGGAATGTGAAGCCGACGTTGCTCTTTCTCTACTGCTCGTGACTGTAATCGCTTGGCTTTCACAGATGATGTAAAAGCAAATGCCTAAACGATAATACCAATAACGAAAAATTAAATTCAGCAATAGTAGTTATTTTATTTATATAAATGAAGGGGGGGGGGAAAAGTAAATAACAATTGAGTACCCTAGGGTTTTGTTTCTTGTCCTGCTTATTTTTATCGGATTTGGACTTCTTTTTCGCAGAAGAGCCCGATTTGCGAGTCCTGTGTGTCTTGTGCGGCTGTTCCATGACTCGGCTGTTCGCGGGCGTAGTCAACGGAGTTGACTGCCGTGGTACAGTTGGAAGAGAGAAGTGCTTTTGCAGCGGTTGTGGCAACGGAAAATGAGGTAGAAGAGAGTGAAGCGTTGGGTTTATGGGGCGGTGAAGGGTGTTTTCAGTAGGGCTTTAGAGGGAAATTGGTTTTATTAATTAAACCGATTAAGAAAAAAAATCCCTTCACGTGACGTCATGGGTCTTATTGTATAATTTAATCAAATTATGCACTCCATTTAAATAATTAACAGTTGAGGACCTAAACTTTGAATGTTTAGGGTACAGCCGAAAATAATGTTTTCCCAGAAAAATAAAAAAATAAAAAAGAGTAGAGCTGTAGAGGCTTCCTCTTGGATGAAATTTTCTGATTGCTTTATTCAACAGTAGCGAAGAAGATGAACCTTTCCTATAAAGAGATCTTAATTTTTATTTTTTATTTTTACTTTCTATGGTTTGCATTACAATTTTTTTTTTTTTGGTGACATTTGTATTACAATTGATACATATCATTTTGAAAACAAAATTATATGTAGCATTATCCGAATGGTTAATCTAGTAGCATGAGATAATATAGATTACCATGTGAATGATACATGGCCCAAGTTTTGTTTGAACCGAGAACTAGTCATGTAAATTAAACAAATGTTCTTTACAATTATTTTTCAACGAATGGATTAGTAAATTTATTGACATGTCATATTAGTTAAATTGTATGAGTTGTCATTTATACTGTGGAGTCATAATTTTACAAAATATCTTATATGTCCTAAGGTGGTATTTAGTTTTAAGAAAATGGAGGAGAAAAAAAAGAGTGGAATGGAAAGGAAATGAGAAGAAAGTAGCGGAGAGAATAGTGAAATTAAATTTTATTATTTTGTTTGTCATAAAATTTGATAGGGGAAGGAATTACAATTTTTTTCTTTAGACAAATTTATTATTTGTCTTAAATACTAAATTATCTATATTAGTAATAAAACATAATTAATATTAATACCAAACTTTTTTAATTTCAAAAAGTTCTAAAACAATTCATGATTTATATTTAATACAAACTATAAAATAATTTAACATAATAAACTATTTAATATAAATAAAAAGCAATCAACAGTAGCGGTCAACATAAGTCAACGCCGGTCAATGGCGGTCAGTGACATTTTGGCAAAATTTCGGTGGCTTCCGGTGATGGTCTAAGGGTCCGACGACTTTCCGACGGAGCTCAGGCAACTGTCCAATGAAGTTCTGGCGGAGATCTGGCGATAATTAATTTATATTTATATATTTTTATATTAAATAAATAAAATAAATTTATTTATTTTATTAAATTTCTTAAATCATTCATTAAATTTAATTAATATAAAATTATTTATAATATTAAATTGATAAAATAAAATTATAAATAATAATTATTAATGGCATCAAGCAAGTTAAAATGTTGAAGGACAATTTTAAAAGCTTGGGTTTCTAACATAAGAGAAATTTGAATTCTTCACTCTTTGATGTTGAATTCAAATTCTACATTATAATGAAAATTAAATTCTAATAGAAATTAAATTTTTATATATTTTGTGCAACCAAACAATGGAAATAGAAGTAGAAAATTTGAATTACTTTCCTCTTCTCCATTCTTTTCTCCCAAGCAAACATCACCTAAATGTATAAACTCCATGCAACATTGATACCAGTTACCAGGTACAGTACCTGAGGTACTAAGGCTAATTAGTGTGTCGTTATTAAATCGTTTATATCTAGTGATAAGGTCATGGAAAATCTGGCACGGCCACACACTAGCAAGGTTGTTGAAGCAGTATTGCCTACTGATAATAATATTAATTGAGCTTGCTTTCAATTCCAATGTAAGTGGTTTGTTCCAATGGCACCTTGGATAAGCAAGACAAATCAGAAGCTACTAGCAAAGCTTTATATTCAGATTCAGTACATTGAAACAACCTAACTTAGCAGAGACCGATCCGGAAGTTCAGTTATGCACAGAGGATATAATCTGCTGATTATAGACTAATCAAACTCTTCATTCTTCAAGGGGTATTTTGAACTATCTTTTAGTTTAGCTTAGATCATGCTTCTTGCACACGTAAATAATTAATAAGTAATTTAGATATATAAACAGCATTCAATGATAATTTGAGCATTGCTGTGCTTGTTTGCTTTATGAGCAATTTTGACAAAGCAAATGATCACATTGGTTGATTCCCATAGTCATAAAATAAACATTACTTTGCCAATACATCACAAAGGCTATATGTTCGATATATATCAAACATACTAATTGCTAAACATAAAAGGTAAAACAGATACAGGAATCAGCAGATAGCGGAAGCACTAGCAACTAAGCCGCGGATGACCAGGGAATGACAAGAACTGAAGCAAAAAATAAGGCAGAAATAGACAACATACGAAGATCATCAGTTAGCCATAGCTTGAGATTTTCAGGAAATTGTGTCCCCAAGATTGACAAGAATCCGCAACTTGTAGCAACACAGCCAATTACCGTCATCAGTAGAGAAGCTCTGCGGCTATGCTGTACAAGATAAGCACCCAAGCAAGAAAGAAATCCAGCAAAACCGAAAAGCTCCCCCCTGTACGAGAGAATTTGGCATTCGCTGACAAAGAGGTGCCAGAATTAAACCAAATTACCCCAGCGAGACCCACTTGAGCACTGGCAATGAGGCAGATCTTGGCCAAACTAGCAAAGCTGATGGGCTGTACTTGAGCCTGGGAGGATGTCACTCTATAGGGTCGTAATCTATATGGTGGAGGGTTTTTGTCATCATCTCTATCTTCAGGTGGATCGGAGACCTTTAGGCTCTTATCAGAAGCAGAATGCAACCACTGAAGCAAAAAATAAGGCAGAAATAGACAACATACAAAGATCATCAGTTAGCCATAGCTTGAGATTTTCAGGAAATTCTGTCCCCAAGATTGACAAGAATCCGCAACTTGTAGCAACACAGCCAATTACCGTCATCAGTAGAGAAGCTCTGCGGCTATGCTGTACAAGATAAGCACCCAAGCAAGAAAGAAATCCAGCAAAACCGAAAAGCTCCCCCCTGTACGAGAGAATTTGGCATTCGCTGATAAAGAGGTGCCAGAATTAAACCAAATTACCCCAGCGAGACCCACTTGAGCACTGGCAATGAGGCAGATCTTGGCCAAACTAGCAAAGCTGATGGGCTGTACTTGAGCCTGGGAGGATGTCACTCTATAGGGTCGTAATCTATATGGTGGAGGGTTTTTGTCATCATCTCTATCTTCAGGTGGATCGGAGACCTTTAGGCTCTTATCAGAAGCAGATGATACATTGTCAAACGCTTGTGAGGCTAGCTCACCTGGATCAGAAACAGAAACAGTAACAGTAGCAGAGACCTGGTTCTGATAACCAACTTGGATTATATGCTGCTCACTACCACTGTCTAGAGAGCTCTGCTCCCCGCCCCGAAGCTGGCTTCTGGAACCAGTTAATCCGTCATTTCTCCCATGTTTATCCGAATGTGTTTTTCGCGACTTGTCATGATCAGGCCTACAATTAATGTGAGCCCAAAGTTTCGTCGCAAGTTTACCCAGAAGTTTAACCAACTCAAACTCTTGGCGCAGCTTATCAGGCCTTCTTCTTGAATTCTTGGGCTTGTCACCAGCTCGAAGTAGAAAAACCGGATCCAGACCCTGCCACACATCTCTATCTTCAGGTGGATCGGAGACCTTTAGGCTCTTATCAGAAGCAGATGATACATTGTCAAACGCTTGTGAGGCTAGCTCACCTGGATCAGAAACAGAAACAGTAACAGTAGCAGAGACCTGGTTCTGATAACCAACTTGGATTATATGCTGCTCACTACCACTGTCTAGAGAGCTCTGCTCCCCGCCCCGAAGCTGGCTTCTGGAACCAGTTAATCCGTCATTTCTCCCATGTTTATCCGAATGTATTTTTCCCGACTTGTCATGATCAGGCCTACAATTAATGTGAGCCCAAAGTTTCGTCGCAAGTTTACCCAGAAGTTTAACCAACTCAAACTCTTGGCGCAGCTTATCAAGCCTTCTTCTTGAATTCTTGGGCTTGTCACCAGCTCGAAGTAGAAAAACCGGATCCAGACCCTGCCACTAATCAGGCCCAAGTCTTGAATTGTTATTCAATTTAACGGCATACTTGTGCACAACCTTAAGTGTTAATGGTGACAATGATGAAGTAGGTACTGTCAATTTCTCGACGATAACAACTCCAGTAGCACGATCAATGAATTTTCAGGTTCCGAATTTCTTTCCAGGGTGGAAGTCCACTACAAACAACCAGCAGACGGCTTGGCCTTGGCATGCCAAGAAACCACGTGACTTGCGAAAACAATTGACTCGATTTTTAGGTGCCCTCCTGAGGTTGATTTTACGATCTTCGGCTAAACAGCAGATGATAGAAAGGAGTTGAAAAATATGTGATCGAGCTACAGCTGCACTTCTAATAATATCTGATCGAGTAATCACTCTATTTTTCGAAGGCAAAGCACAAAAAACCATGTTTCATGCGGAAACAATTGACCATGTGGTTCATAAACCGGCATTCTGAGGATGAAGAAATCTTTATCAATAGGTTCCCTTCTGAGGCTGATTTTACGATATTCGGCAAAACGGAAGAGGGGATGCAAGATTTGTTCAAAACTAATCAACAAATGCGAAGAGTATAGAAGCGGCGACGGACGAGCTGAATCTGAGAAAGAAATTTGGGCGGGCGCGCGACCGATTGTGGAGCTCGGTTTCCATTGATTGATCAGAATCAAATTCTGTATCTGTGTATTGGAGAGATAAATGAGCTGTGAAACTAATTTTCAAGAGAGAGAGGTCGAAGAGTCATTATGATTTTATTACTGAATTATCTATGTCACCTTAAATTACTTGGAAACGATCTCAAGAACAATAGAATAAAGAAAAGGGGAAAAAACGAAAAAAAAAAAAACAAAGAATAACATAAGACATGACACGTGCTCTTTCAAAATTTTTAAGCAATTGTGTGAGAAATTCGATGTTAATTACCTATAATCTTCTCGTATCATCTAACTAGAAAATAGAATCACGCTTCATGCGATTTTAAAAAAATAATTTAATATTATTATTTTTTTTTTATTTTACACTTGATGAAACTGATAAAAAATATGAATCAATTTTTTTAAAAGATGAGACAGTCTTATAAAAAATAAAAAAAGCTATTAGCCAACAATACAAATAAAAAAGCAACACAAGATAAAGAATAAAATGAAAGAATAAATTATAGAGTGATTTTATTTATTTTAATTGTGTGTGTACAAAATAAAAAGATGAGCTCTCCTTTTATAGTTACATAATAACTCTATGAAATTAGTGAAAAATTATGGATCATAATTCCTTATAAGATAGTGAGAGTTATAGGAAAGCTAAAGGTTGCTAATGAGAGATAGTGGAGAGACTAAGAGATATATGTTATGAACATCTACATTTATTTTAATAAATTCATAACACTCTCCCTTAAATGTTCATTACAAAAAATGTCTCATTAAAATCTTTACATAATTGTTATTGTGTAATAACAATCAAATTAATTATGAGAAGATGAAAAGTCAAATCTAAAAGAATATTTCTTTATTTATTATATAATAGAGAATATATAAAAATGAAAAATGTTGATACCACTTCACCTCCTCAAGTCTCAACTTCATATTGATATATAAATATAGATTGTTATTATCAATATGCAAATGCCCTTTAACTTTCCATGTATATACAAAACAAAACCAACATGAATCAAATTGGATCCTGAGAAGATGATGATGACATCCAAAAGTTTTGACCAAATTGTAGGGACCCTAATGCTATTACTAAGAGAATCGGAAGCAAACACCAATAGTGCTCGTGTAAACCTTTACAAATGAGAGCGGGCTATTCCACTAAGTACAAGAACAAGTCAAGCCAATATTAACTAATAACTTTTATAATTGGAAGAGAATTTGTTTGATTTTCCTTTTTAAGCGTGGATCATACATACATATTCACTTTAAGTTTTAGCTTCTATTTGCATATTGTGTGTTAGTATTTTGTCTGCGTGTGCTAATAAAGACAATAAGGAATTAGGGCCAAAGGCCGATATTTTATAGGAAGGGTTATTTTTTGGACATCTCTTTAATAATATTTTAGTTAATAATTTTTTTAGGTATTTCTCTATTAGAACCCCTAAGTTATAGCATTCTTTCAATTTCTATTAAAAATTTTATAATTTTAAAACTGCAGTAGACAACGAAATGACAATAACTAAAAAATTCTTGTTCTCTTTTCTACAAAGAACCAAAAAAATAATTACATTATATTGGTTGATTCACTTTTGAATTAAAAGAAAATTAACTTTTTAAAGGGAAATTATCCACCGATCACCTGTTTTTTCAGACTTTTTAAAAAATACACAATTTTTTTTATTTTGTGGCTGAATTCCACTTGAAGTTATATTATTTTGCACCTATTCACTTCCGTCTTCAAACCGTTAAGAAAACTAACGAAATATTATATAAATAACTTTTTTACCTTCAAATGTAAAAGATAAATTATCTACCGACCACCTTTTTTAATTTTTTTTAAAATATACAATTCTTAATTTTTTTTTGTTGAACTCCACTTAAAATTATATTATTTTGCACATGTCCACCACTGTGTCGTTGTGAAATGACAATTTTACCTTTATAATGTCAGCAAAGTTCTAACGGTATTATAACGAGAGTGAACCGATGAAAAAAACGTTAACTTTAGGTGGAGCACTACAAAAAAAAATTATATATTTTTGAAAAATGGTAAAAAAACAAGTAGTTGGTGGATAATTTTCATTTTTTAAAATACAAAGTCCATTACCATCATCTAATTATCAATCTGTCATCTTAACGTTGCTAGTGCTGTTATTTTATATATTCTCTTTTAAATTAGTATTGTTCTTGTTTGTTACTCCTGCATTAATCCATCTATGGTTGGTGCAATCTTGAAAAAATTGTGCTTGTTTATTTGTTATTTAGAATTGAAAACCATTCAATTAGAAAATGTAATTGAAAAAATTATATATTTTTGAAAAACGGTAAAAAAACAAGTAGTTGGTAGATAATTTTCATTTTTTAAAAATACAAAGTCCATTACCATCATCTAATTATCAATCTGTCATCTTAACGCTGCTAGTGCTGTTATTTTATATATTCTCTTTTAAATTAGTATTGTTCTTGTTTGTTACTTCTGCATTAATCCATCTATGGTTGGTGCAATCTTGAAAAAATTGTGCTTGTTTATTTGTTATTTAGAATTGAAAACCATTCAATTAGAAAATGTGCATTTGTATATGAGAAACTAAAAAAAAGAGAGAGAAGAATAGAAATATATAGTGAAAAAATAAAATAAAATTTGAGCTATTTTATATTACAATGAGAGTAGATATTGCTGAATATAAATGAGGCCGGCTTCATAAAAGGGAAGGCCCCAAATGACCTTGAACTGGCTATGTAAAAGACTAAAAAAATAGAATATTTCACTTGCTGTCATTATTTTAAGTTTAGTTTATTTTTTATGATATTTTATTATTCTTGTTTCGATATGTTTGATTATAATATTGATTGCATAAAGACAATGAAGCATAAATAAAAAAAAAATTGGATTATCTTTCGGCAAGTGAAGGGGAAAGGCCAAGTACACCACCAACCACTCCAAGCTCTAAAATAAAAGTAGAATGTCGATGAATTAATAGTCTTGGATCATAAAAATTTATTAATTTAGCGAATGTTAATATATTGATAAGTTAATTATTATTAATTTATTGATAAATTAATAATTATTAATTTATTGATAAATTAATAATTATTAATTTATAAAGATGATATTACATTCATTATAAGAATTTTTATGAAATATAGAGGTGGCATTATTAAAGAATATATTGATTCTGTCAAGCCATATCATACAATTTTGATTTGATCTTAAGGATCAAGTGATTCTATTAGAGAATCGTTGTCGTGATACATATGAATGTTTTAATTCAAAATCCTGAATTTGTTAAAGTTCGTAAAAGCTATCTAACAATATGATTTAATAATATAATATATGTGAAAACTATTATGGGTTAATAATATAATGGATTATACTGTTAAACTATATGTCTTAATAACTTTCTCATACTTTAGTAAAGTCTAAGATCATAGACCAAATCGGTACTCTATTTTTATATATTGTTCTTATAAATAACTAGTAATTATTTAGTTTTACAATTAGTCATAGTTATTTTATAGGAAAGATCATTTGGCAAAAGCTTACGATATGTCAACCATTACTCTAACAAAGAACCCTATTTTTCATGCTAAGTATAAGCATAATGAGTTGCGTTATCACTATATTTGAGACTTAGTAAGCAAAGTAGGAGTTAATGTGGAGTTTATTAGCACTAATGAGTAGCCAGCAAATTTTCTGACCAAAGCAATCATCACTGAGAAATTTGAAAAATTCAAGAAGTAATTGAAAATTACTGATTAAGAAGGGGTGTTGAGATGTAATTAATTAGTAACCTAGTAAATTAAGCAAGAAGTTTGAAGGGTGCTCTATTTTATTTTAAACATAATTTAAAGGTAGCATTTATGCTTGCAAAGTGGCTTGGGAAATCCAAAGCATGATTAATGTAATCTCTAGAGTTTTCTATACGGCGTATAAATAGAACTGTAGATGTACTCAAAAGAAGTGAAGAGAGGAATTAACCAATGAAGTTAAACTCTGTTCTAAATAAAATTTCTTCCACACTTTCACTCAACAATTCTTCCTAAATAGCTTAGCTAATTATTTTGTAAAGTCTTTTATTCTGAGGGATTCCAATGAGTTATTTTGGAAGTAAATCAACATGTGAAGAGCAAGAGATATCAATATAAGAAAAGATTATTTTGGAAGCAAGTACAGGCAAATTGGGCTTCCAATTTAGTGCGACAATGTTACTTGTTCATGGCTGATTTGTGAAGATTGCAAGCTAAATATTGCATGCATGCATTATTCTAGTAAGTGAAGATTCGCGAGGTTGCTTACCATGTAAGATTTGCTCACGTGACCATTATATAAGTCATCACAGTTAGCCATTTGGGATCGCTGCTGGGGAGACAAAAACCGAGAGCAACCTTAAAGAGTGCAGCAATCTAGCGATTGTCATCTCAAGAGCGAGACAGCAGTAGCTTATTGTCATCTCAAGAGTGAGACAGCAGTAGCTTTATTCTATCTTTAGTTTCTTTAATTTTTCACTTATCTTAAACCACTCATCCACATCCTTTGCTCAGTAATCTTTTTCAGAAAAGAGGCCTTTGCAGCAGTGAAGGAATTTCACATCAAGGTTGCAAAGAAGAAGATGAGTGGTGCTTGCTAAGCAGATTCAGCTAAGTTGATTCAATTAGGACGTAGTAAAAGTAAAAGGCATATTGAATATTGTGTAAGGTTTCAATAAGTTGTAATCTTTGATACTTAGTAAAATTGCTTATTTTTTATGCATGGCCTCGTGGATATATAGGTAGTAGCAAAGCTAAAGGAGGGCTACCTTGAGCTGACTCTAAAAAAAAATTAATTAATGACAAAAATGTCATTATTAGAACCTATATAAGAATTTTATATTAATTAATTATGGCACCTGTTCAACTAACGTCAAATTCTTATTAGAATTTATCTCTCTTTCAACTTCGAGCTATCCTTTTTCATGTCCCCTATCAAAGTTTAAGGTTTTAAAATTGAAATTAAAGAGCTACAAAATTCAATTATTTTATTTCTATGGAATAAACATTTTGAGAAGTAAAGCTTATTATGTCCAAAATAAGGTATATCTTTAATTTCTTATTAATAAGTTCTATGATACAATAGAAAAATATTAAATTAGAAAAAATCCAGCCCACCCCCAAAAACTATTGCTAGCTTCACCAATGGATATAGAATTGTGATCAAAACCACTTCAAAATCTCTGCGCGCTTTACTTTCTACAATTTATTATTTAAATTGTTTGTTTTGGTACAAGTAAATACTTTCATAAACAGTACTCGTGAACAATGATGTGAACCTATGAACAATATTTCAGATCAATAAAATTAATAAGGTAATAATTGGGCTACATCTATAAAATAAATCTAAATTTTTAATACAAATGTTATCAAATCAGAGTTACTAACAAGTTGTTTGGTAATATTCTTGAGATCTTTATCTATTTTTGCTAGCATCAACATGTAGAGCGAACGAAGGTCTATACCCGCAATTGTTGCTAGATGGCGCCAAGTATTCCTACTGAGAGCAAAGGATGAATACCGTCATTGAGACAATTGATTTTAGAGCTTGAAATCATATTGTCAAATGCTAGACTCCAACCATAACAACAGACAAGAATGGAACAACTCTTCTTGAGCCCATAGATGAATCAATAAGGAACTTCAAGGATCCGGTTTTAATTCTAAGGCACTCAATGTAATGGTAAATGGAGTTGACATGCAAGCATCGATTGATCTCAACTTGCAAGATTGCCAAAGAAGCTTGGGATATTCTTGCAGAGACACATAAAGGAGATAATGTTGTAAAATGTTATAAACTTCAACAACTTACTATAGAATTTGAAAATCTTAGAATACATGATCATGAGGAAATTACTAATTTTAATGCTAAAATTTTTAAGATATCTAATGAATCTTGTCTTCTTGGTAAAAAGATCTATGAGAAAGAATTGGTTCGAAAAATTTTGAGGTCTTTACTTGGTAGATTTATCCTGAAGGTGGTGAGTACTGAGGAATTAGTGATATTAATCCATTACTTAAAGTTCAATTATAGGTAAACTTCAATATTTGAATCAAAATTTCTAAAGAATAAGAATGAGAAGAGCATAGCTTTCAAAAGTAAAACAAAAAATTAGTAAAATAATTCTAAAGATTCTGATGGTGATGTGAAGGATGCTAACGAGATGATTGCATTTTTCTCCAAGAATTTCAACAAGATTCTAAAGAGAATTAATAGGACAAAGAGGAAATCATCTTCTTCATCAATATCGTATTCTTTAATGATTTGTCATGGATAACAGAGCCTAAATGTTCATAAAAGAATAATTTTATCTCTTCCTTTAAGTTATCTAATTCGAATAAAAATAAAGGTATTAAATGTAGGGAATGTGAAGGATATGGTCATATTCAATCACAATGTGCTAACACTTTCTTGAAAAAGAAGAAAAAGAAGGCATGAAGTTAACATGAAGTGATGATAATACTTCTAATAAAAGTATATATAGATGAGGATGATTTGTTGGTAATCTTGTTTTACTTGACATTAAGTTAAATTCAACTGGTTGTGATATGCAACAATCAAATGATGATAGCACGACATCCATCAAATTTTGTGCGTGGATCCCTATAATGATCTAAGAGATTCCAATAATAACACGACAAAGCAACATGACCACAAGAAAGATATATCTGATGATTATAGCAGTGATGATAAAGAAAAGGGCATAGAGACACTTGGAAATGTATACCAGCTCTTGCATAGCAAGAAGTTTCCGAGACTAACAAGTCCTTAGAAGTTTAGGTACCAAATCTTAGAATGAACAAAGCCAAACTTGACAAAGATGTAATGCATCTTAAGTTTCTAGTTTTTGTAAAGAGAACGAGTTAGAAGAAATCATTGTAGAACTGAAAGAACCCAAAAGTCTAAAAATAATGAATTCTGAAACAAAACAACTTGATAATATTTTGACATTAGCAAAGCCTAGTACAAATCATCATGGTCTTGGTTACTAAGAAGCTAGGAAATTCTTCAGCAATTTTTGTTAAAGCTTCTCCACCTCTAGCAAAACTTGCTGTTTAGTGGGATTTTGGATGACCCTAAATAAGACAATAAAAGTATGGCTTCACGGGTAAGTAGAAGGGAGAGAAATTGACTTATTATGTTCGGAGGTGTTTTGACACAAGATAGAGAAGTTAGTTGTGTGCATTGAGTGTTTGACGATGAAGGAAGAAGCAAGGGATGGAAAACGAGAATGAAAATCCCCAAACTCGAGCTTGACATATCCTGCAAAATAGAGCAACCACTGACGTTGGAGGTGGAATTGGTGGCGGCCGACAACCACACTTTGATGCTCAAGTTAGACTTAGAGTGATAAACGATTGCTTCAAGGTCAAGAATGAACCTTAAAGCTATCAAAAATGGCGAATGTGCTTTAAAGAAGATGATGAGAGCAATCTTTTATGATAAAAGTTGGTTACTATTTTGGAGGTTCACTTGAGCTTTTGTGGAGTGTGTCTGAACGTCGGTTTTGTAATTCCAGACACGTGGCACTCAGTGATTGGCTACCCTCTTTAAGGTGAGGTATTTTGGTTATTATGCTTAGGCTTAGGTGTAGAAGGCAAGAGAACCATCAGCCACCATCTAATGTGGCAACCCCTCATTGCTCATCCCAGGAATCTCTTCTTTCATTGGCTCCTTATTTTTAGCCAAGAGTGAGATATTTTTAATTTTACCTATGATAACATGCAATGTTCAGGGCAACCTCAACACCACAAATTTCGGTTAGGATTATGCCCTTTTGCATTACGCATTTTGCTTAGGCTACCCTATCCTTTAAGGAGCTTATCTCTAACTCCCTTGAGCAATCTGGCCACTTTGGTCAAACAATTTTGGCTTTATTTGTTTGACTCTTTTTATCACGTATCGTCGTGTTGTTGGTCCTTAATCACACCTATAATGCCCACCCCCCTCCCTACCCGTCCAAACACTTTCAAATGAGCCTGAAGATAAAACTGCAGCACATTCTTTTCTAGTCACTCAAGGTAGAACAAAAGGTTTGTTTCAATCTATCGTTTTTGCAATACTAGAGGATATATTAGATCTAGTTGCCATAAATTCGTGAATTATATAAAGAAGATAATGTTGATGAACCTCGTCATATTTCAACTAATCCCACTTGTGTTGCAACATATGATTAAAGATAAACTTGTTATCCTTGGTCACCTAAGCTCTAAATTTTATTCTTATTTATTGAGCTTCGGGTATATGATTTATGTTCTTGTTATTAAGTCTTATAGTTTGTTTTTGTTGCTTTTTTGCTATGTTGGATTATGCATGATGTTTTTCGTGTCTTTCTGCATGCTATAGTTCTTTAGCGATATGCTACAGTCCTCAATTTCCTTTTTCTTCTGCTCTTTCTTGAGCTTTCGCTTCCTCGCTTGCATATTTTCTAGAGGCTTTTGTGAAGTGTTCAGCCTAACATTGCTCCTCAAAAATTTTGCATACGTGGCTGCAATTACTGTTATCTCACTTGCATTCGATGCATTGACATCTCTGCCCTATTATTAACTAGTCTGTTCTTGAAACATAACCCGTTTCAAAACAAATTGAAGAGCATGGGCTTGAATTTCTTCTGTTTCTTTCTGCTGGTTCAACTGTTTTTTAATACGCGAGGTATAAAATTTCAGCTCGTATTACCAGTGATCTATGCTGCCGTAATCTACATGTATTTCACATTTTTCTGTTTCATTAATAAAGTGGTCAAAACCACTAATCTCTAAGTTGTGACTGAGGAGGATCAATATGAATGTCTTCCTTTGCATTTTTTATTGATTTGTGACGATAATGGTTTTGTTTTATCAGATCCCATTTTATCTTGTCACTCGATTGCGAGACACATATCTTCCTGAAGGAGATGCATTTCCAGATTTCATAGTATTCATATTCGCCATTTTTCTTTTAATAGTGAGAAGTTTTCTCTGTTGGCTGGTATGGTTTGCTGAGTTTTGATTGCAAAATCCATTCTTTTTAAACTAATATTGGTCGTTAGATGACAAGAAAATTGGAAACAACCATTTTTTTTTTCATAATTGGTGCAACTTTTAGTAATTAAACAAACTTGATGTAGGCTTTCGCAAGTTAAATTTGTGATTTTAGAATGCTTTGGATAAGAAAATAATACCGTTTGCTCGAAACTTAGTAAAGCAAATTCTAAAAGTCCGGTCATTGTGCCACTTTGTATTAAAAGGTTAAATATTGAGGATACATTTAAAGAAGCCAGAAGTAGCCCATGGCCAACGAGTGCTAGAGCCACAGATTCTGCAAGGGTTCTAAGATTCACAAGGCCATTTTCGAGTACCATGGCTATATATTGTTTCATTTGTTTAATCATTTATAGAAAAATTATCAGTCATATATCTCTAAATTGTCCTATTATCAAAAATATTATAACACTTTTAAGTTTTATCATTTATCCACTCTAAATTTACTATATGTATCATTCATCAACATCGTTCATCCACTCTAGAAAATTCGCGTAATTGTAGTAAATTAACCATTTTGCCCTCAAAACTTAATTTAACCTAAAAAGACATAGGGAAATTATCAGCCATATGCGTTAAGTTTATTTTGTTATAATAAATACTACAAAAGTTTGAATATGTTTCATTTTCCACTCTAAATTTATAATTTGTATTAACCATACACCAAAATCTTAACACTATTAGAATATTTAACAGAATTTAAGTAAAATAGCCATTTTACCCTTAAACTTAAGGACATTTTTTACTTTTCAACATAAATAATAATTAAAATTTATTTTTTAAATTATGAGATCAAATTTAAGGATTGAATTGATTGGGTGTTTATGGATTAGGGTTTCGGATAACTTGTGGATTTAGTTTGATTATGGAAATTTGTGAAGACAAATTGAGAAAAAAACTAGATTTTTTAATTAATTAAGAAAAATAGAGTTTTAATTGCATTTAATTGAATATTGGTTATAAAAAATAGTTTTTTATTTTGTTAAATTATTATTTTATTTTGTTAAATTATTATTTTATTTTGTTAAATTATTATTTTATTTTGTATTTAGCATGTTACAAGTCTAAATTACTCTTGTAATGTCATCAATTATAAACGGCAATTAACATTTTAGTGGATAGTCGATGCATATTACAACTTAGGATAAAAAAATTGAACAAATTCAAATTGTTATAATGATTTTGATAACAGGATAAACTTAAGGTGGATGACCGATAATTTCTCTTTTATTTTTTATTTAGGATAATAAATGTCTAAATTATCCTCGTGACATCGTCACTTTCTACCAAAAGCTAATGATTGGTTGATAAATAATATACAATGTAAATTTAGAATGGATGAATGATACAATTTAAAATATTATGATATTTTTTATTACACGACGATAAATGACCAGTAATTTCTCTCATTTACATCAACTGCTCATGAAGAATTATATATATTTTTTATGGGTTGACTATCAAACTGTAGATACTAAGGATTAAGGTGGAAGATTATCCCCTTCAACGGTTTTTAAAATGCTTCTCTCTTACACAAATAAACACACACAAGGTAGAGTCTGTAGGTTATCCTTTGTTTTTCTAAACAATGTTTAGTGCCTTTTTCTTCAAAGCATTCTTTGCCTCGAGGAATGAGCTACATAACAAAGGAGCAAAGATGCCAGACCTCTGTAATGTAGACTTAGCATCGGGCGTAGATGTCAGGAGATTAGTCAGTGGAAATCGTGACTTGTTGAGAGGAAATACCAAATGATGGTGCTTAAGAAAACATAGAGTTGTAACTAGATCAAATATTGAATCTCAGTATGAAGCTTTAGCTAGAGCTTTTGTGTTGACATGCTAAATCCAATGTGCCATGAAAGCAAACCATACTATAATTGATGTGCAATTTATAAATTGAGTGAGAGAGTAGCAACTAAAGCGACTAAAATTGAGTATTTTCCAAGCCAAAAGAAGTGGGTCTGTTGGTAATATTTCTATTAAACCATTGATAGGAGAGAGGTCCAACCATCTTGAAAGCAGGCTCAATGTTGGCAATAGACAATATTGCTTGACGTGTGATTTTAGATAGATAAAAGACACAAAATACAATAAGAAGGATACTGGTAACACCTTATATTTGCAGACTAATACAGAAGTTCAGTTATAAATACAATAATAAATATACTGGTAGAGTTGGTGAAAAAATTTGGGGTTATTTCGAAATTAAATACATGAAACATTGAACAACAAACAAGAAAAATGTCACTTAAATATACAACAATCAACGTAAAATATGAGTACATTGGCAATAGTGAACATGAAAACATCGAATAGTAAACATGAAACTTGAACGTAAACGTGAAAAAGAGACAAAAAGGAAAAATTTTGGGGTATTTTGAAAATA
Source organism: Citrus medica (assembly GCA_002013955.2). Classification (NCBI taxonomy): domain Eukaryota; kingdom Viridiplantae; phylum Streptophyta; class Magnoliopsida; order Sapindales; family Rutaceae; genus Citrus; species Citrus medica. The sequence goes on from MKYO02026194.1 coordinate 69,279, forward strand.
AGTACATGAAACATTGAACAACAAATATGAAACATGTCACTTAAAATATACAACAATTAACATAAAATATCAATACCTCTGTAATAGTGAACATAAAATATCAAATATGAAACATCAAACAGTAAACATGAAACTTGAACGTAAACATAAACGGGGGCCAAAAAGAAAAATTTCGAGGTATTTAGAAAATAAGTACATGAAACATTTAACAATAAACATTAAACATGTCACTTAGAATATGCAACAATCAACATAAAATATAAGTACCTCTGTAATAGTGAACATAAAATATCAAATATGAAACATCAAACAGTAAACATGAAACTTGAACGTAAACATGAAACAAGGGTAAAAAAAAAATTTGGGATATTTTGAAAATAAGTATATGAAACATTGAATAATAAACATGAAACATGTCACTTAAAATGTACAATAATGAACATAAAATATGAGTACCTCTATAACAGTGAACATCAAACATCAAACATGAAAAATAGAACAGTAAACATGAAACTTTAACGTAAACATGAAATAAGGGTAGAAAAGAAAATTTTGGGGGTATTTGGAAAATAATTACATGAAACATTAAATATTAAATATTAAACATGAAACTTGAAATGTTAAATATCAAATAGATGCACAATCAATCAACATCCTATTTCTTTACGGGACAGAAGTATGTAGCCAACACCTGGGAAGTCAAAGATCAGATCAGTAGCGCCATGATATGCCAGCTGTGTGACCATAGATCATGTTGTCTCACAGCTCTTGGATGACGTTTAGGTACCCTTTTGATTATATGATATTTGGCCAAAAAGTAGAAGAGACACAAGAACTATAAAGTACACGATCAAACTTGAGTAGCATTTCCAATACCTGCTTGAATTATCTCTTCGATTTTTCAAGGATAGGGCACAAACACGAACTTATTAGGCCTACTTTTTGCAATCTTCGTTAGGTACTCTGAAAATGTATACAAAGACCTTCTTGAATACCTAAAGATGCAGAGGAGACACAAAAATTGTAAAATGCAAAAAGGAACTGGAGCGGAAGTTATATCTTTGATTATCAAAAGCGTAAAGATCGAAAAGAGGGTGACGACTTCTCGGATTATACATAATGTGCAAATCAGGAAGACGTTGCCGGCAGGCAATAAGTCGGTTGCCAGTAGGCCGGTAGGCCCTGAGGTGGTTGACATTCACATATGAGAAAAGGCCAATGCGTGTTGCGGACAGATTAATGACTTTTAAGCCCATAAGATAGGAAAATGCACGAAAATTGCACAAACAGATTAATGACTTTTACACCTATATATGAGAGAAGATTGAGGAGAAAATATTAAGAGAGAATATTTGTCAAACGTAGAGACTTTTTTTTAAAAAATTTATTTATTTATGTGTCTTAGAAAATTACTCAGAAATGTCTTAGTGTAAAAATTAAAATAATGAACAAGACAACAAATGGCGTAAGCCATGGTGTAATTCAACAGTAAAAAAAGAGCATAATCTTATAGTGAAATTCAACAAAGAATTAATTCAAATTTTAAATTTCTAATTGAAAATGGAAAATGATTGCCTATAAAATAATAAATAAGAAAAGCTCTAAAATCTCAACTCCGGTAACCCGATCGTAACCTGATCAGCAAACAATCATTATATTATATATCGACGTAAGTGTACATAATTCAACAAACCTTGTAAGCAACCAATAAATGATTGACATTAAATTTCTGCCCATGTTAAATGATCAAATTTTCACTTGTCAAGCACACCTTGCAAGCAAGCATTAAACAGTACACTAGAAATTGAGACCAGCATCTTAAGAAGTCCTGACACTATATTTATCTTCCAAGAGCTACAATTAACAACAATCTAAAAATGGTGGCAACAACTCCAAATGCTATTAGCAGTTTAACAGCTATGTTGTCTTGTCGTACAGTATAAGCGAGCAAACAAAAAATGAATCCCGCCAAACAGAATAGCTTGATGCCAAACAAGAGTGTTTTGTCATTGGCCGATAAAGAGTTGCCTCTGCTATAAATGATTTATGCTGCATTATTCTGTTCTTCACAAACATTCACTCTATTGGTTCGTTTCTCAAGAGTATGGTCTACAACTGTAATTTGTTGACACACAATCCATAAAGCATCTTGTCTGTTTTGTCTTCTTAATTTTTCATAATAATAAACAAGAAAGCATGCATAGTAAAACTAAAGTACTCAAGAGATGTAACAAAGGTATACTACAAACAAACAAGCATACCGAATAAGCATACTGCTAAAGCAGTAATCTAGATCTTGAGACCAGCATCTCAAGAAATAAGCTTTCTGAGACGAATTAGGTCGTGATAGACAAATTGTTTTTGAATACTCTATAAGATATTACACAAATAGTAAATAAGAAAAGCTCCAAAATCTCAACTTTGGTAACTCGAATGTAACCTGATCAGCAAACAATCATTATATTATATATTGATGTAAGTGTACATAATTCAATAAACCTTGCAAGCAACCAGTAAATGATCGAATTGTAACCTGATCAGCAAACAATCATTATATTATATATCGACGTAAGTGTACATAATTCAATAAACCTTGCAAGCAACCAGTAAATGATCGACATTAGATTTCTGCCCAGGTTAAATGATCAAATTTTCACTTGTCAAACACACCTTGCAAGCAAGCAGTAAACAGTACAACAAATATTTAGACCAGCATCTTAAGAAGTCCTAACGCTATATTTATCTTCCAAGAGCTACAATTAACATCAATTTAAAAATGGTGGCAACAACTTCAAATGCTATCAGCAGTTTAACAACTATGTTGTCTTGTCATACAATATAAGCAAGCAAGCAAAAAATGAATCTCGCCAAACCGAATAGCTTGGTGCCACACAAAGACGGTTTTCATTGGCCGATAAAGAGTTGCCTTCGCTATAAAGGATTTGTAGTGACATGTGAGCTATTACAATCCTCCTTAAATTGCTGTATTATTATGTTCTTCACAAAAACTCACGCTATTGATTCGTTTATTAATAGTATGGTTTACATCTCTAATTTGTTAACCCACAATTCATAAAGCATTTTTTCCATTTTTTTCTTCTTAATTTTCCATAATAATTAACAAGAAAACATGCATAGTAAAACTAAAGTACTCAAGAGATGTAACAAAGGTGTAGTATAGATAACCAAGCATATTGTATACTATGCAATAACACCTTCTCCTTTGAGAAATTTTACAAATGGACTAGGCATTTTTTTTTGTATACCTTCCATAATATTTTTCGCCCCTATCAGATTTTACAATTTTAATTTTTCTTTCTTTTTATCTCTCTGCTTCTACTTTATAAATCTTAAAAGCATCAAATGCTTCTTCTTTATGATTTAAAAAATAGAGAAATAAGTATCTTGAATGATCATCTATAAATGAGATAAAATATCTCTGACTATTTAGACAAGAAATTGAAAAGGGTCCACAAATATCAGTATATATAATCTCAAGAATTTCAATGCTCATCTTAGCACCTTCAATAGTTTGTTAGCTTGTTTTATCTTAATGCAGTTTTTACAAGTACTAAAATTAGTAAAATCAAGAGTTTGTAAAACTCCGTCATTTACTAATCTTTTAATCCTCTCTATAGAGATATATCCCAATCTTATATGCCAAAGTTTGAAGGCATTCTCATTAGTAATACAATAGTTAATGCCAATATTTTCATCACACAAAGTAAAAAGATTAAACTCAAATGTGAGATCTAAATTTAACTTATATAAACCATTAAATAAAACATAATTGCCAATAAAATTATTATTATTGTTATATATATTACAACTTGTGAGTTCAAAACAAATTTAAATCCTAATGAAACAAGATGAGTAACAAAAATTAGATTTCTAGAAAATGTGGGTACATAAAATGTGTTTTCAAGGTCTAAATAAAAACTAGATTTTAAAACCAATTTAATAGTTCTCACAGCCTCAACATTTGATTGCATCTTGATTCCCTTGCTCATTTGCCTTCGGAATCAACCCACCATATATTATTAAGGACATCAATAAAATGAGATTCATGACATACATAAGAGATAGATTTACCTTTATTTTTTAGCCATTTTTATATATTTGGCAATATTTCTTCATGTGTCCCTTTTTCTTACAAAAGAAGCACTGATCCATCTTACTAAATTTCTTTATTGGCACTTTCTTCTCCTTATCCTTGGAAACACTTTTAACCTTTTGATTATTTCCTTTCACATAAGTAGTTAAATTGGCACTTTCTAACTTTTTCATGTTTTAATCTGTATTCTTCTTGAACATACATGGTCAAAAGTTCATAAAGAGACCATTTTTCTTTATGTGTGTTATATGATATTTTGAATGGAACATATTCGTTAGGAAAAGAATTAAGAATGAAATGAGCCAAAATGACTTAGACATCTCTATCTCAAGTGACTTAAGTTGAGCAGCAATATCCCTCATTTCCATTATATGCTCCCGCACACCTTTAGTATTATCATGCTTCATGCTTGAAAGATTTTGCATTAGAGTGCTTACTAATACTTTATTAGGATTTACAAATTATTCCTCAATAGCCCTTATAAAATCATTAGTTTTAGCGCATTGTGGGGTGGAACCTCTAATGCTTTTGCTGACATGAGATTGCATGAATATCAAACTTAAGCGATTAGATCGCTCCCACTTTTCATATGCATCTTTCTCCCTTTGCGTACTTGATTCCGTGGGGATAGACTGTTCATCCGCATGAAGTGGCAAGTCAATATTCATGCACTCCAAAGAGAACTCTCTTTTTCTAGTTAGAAAAGTTATCACCATACAACATTGGAACACGAGTAGAATCACTAAAATAATTAGTAACCACTGTATAAGAGAAAAAAAAATACATTAATGCTTAGAAAATTTTAATCTCAATACTGAATTTACCAATGTAAAAATTTAGTTGTAATTCAAACCTTCCTAAGGGCAAAGGTTGCATAACCTATTGAATTTTACATTAATCTTTAATAACAAGAATAGCAAATGTAAACACCAAAATAAAAACTCCATACCTATGGGCATAGGAAATTCTAATTTTGATTATCAAATTACCATCTTATTCCAATTGAATTAGTCTGATAATTATTTCCCTTTGGGGCCAAATAATTATTGTTCAATGCCTTTCATGTCTAAAAGAAAATCCTTTATAACATATGAACATATGCTATACATATATCATTATATATTTCAAATGTTGTGGCTTCTTTAAAAAATGTGATGATATTTCAATAAAGGCATTAGTAGAACATGATATAAAAATTCAATAAATCTATGTAGATCGTATAATTATTCTTTGGTAGATCTATCATATTTTAAGTATTGGGCTAAATAACACAAAATGTATTGCAATCATGAATACGATGATTTCCACAGTAATATGTATTCATTATTAACACTTATTCATATATTAGTGAATTCAAGCATTAAAATCATCACCATGTGACACGGTTTAATACATGTATTCATCATAGCATATAAAGTCACGACCATATAAGATCAACCATAAATCGAATGCAAACAATATTATATAATTGAACAAGAAGATTTGAAGGGTGGCTCTGATACTACATGTAGTCTTAATAAAAATATATATAGGAATTTATTGTAGATATAAACTTAAATAAGTTATATATCTTCACCTCCGGTCATTGTTGTTCAAGATAATTTTGAAGAATACTTAGAAACTTCAAGTCTATTTTTTTATATAGCCTTTAGTTGGTGGGTAATTCACAGGCAAAGTTGTTATTGGTTAAGATAGGGACCCTTATTATATGTAATGGACTTCATTCAATTTCCTCCATAAAAAAAAGAGTAATTATTGTTTAGGAGAAATACGTCGACGAGACCAGGCATGGTGAGCAGATATTTGAGGGCAGAGTTCTGCGAGCCGATGTGTTCCGTAAAAGCCTGATGCGCGGGGGAACAGGAGCAGAAATATCCTGCTCGTCCACGAGCATGTCATCCGCGAGGCCAATTTCCTGTAAGAGGCACAAGATCATTCCGGCTAGAGGTCGAGAAGCGAGGAGACCCGGTCGACGGCAGTTGGCAAGACATGCTCTCCAGCCCGAGAATCTAGGCACGACAGCCACGCTTGCCCCAGAACCGTGGCGTAACACGCAAGATCCCACGTTTTCCCATAACGTAGCAGTCAGAGTCCCATTACACGCAAGATCTCACAGAATCACGACAGCCACGCTTGCCCCAGAACCGTGGCGTAACACGCAAGATCCCACGTTTTCCCATAACGNTAATGTTATAATAACATTTGTTTGTTGGAAGGAAACAATGATGTGAGGCTGTTGAAGCACGCATGCATGATGATGATGATGATAATTGTAGTCTTTGAAATATTTTTACTTTAACTGAATCAATTTTTTTCCCATGAAAGTTTGGTTTTGCGACCAAGACTCTTTTTCCCTATTGCACTTAAAATTTCTTTAAGAAAGCTTCTCAATACTTAAAACCACCTTGTGAAAAGCAATAGAGTAGGATTAGGGTTAATTTCATTATGCTACACAAACTCTGTTACAAGGTATTGTATTTGGTGCAAGAATTAAAACTTAAAATTATCCTAATCTCCGTCTAAGCTTCAATTTAATTGATGGAAGCTTATATTAGATTATGTTTCTTCAACAATTTAGGGGGCATATTGATGAGCTCAAAAGAATTTGAATAATGCTTGGGGACTCAATATTTGAGTTTTAACTTGAGTCACAATGTCATGTTTCACTCATGCATTGCATGATGAATAAAAAATCAATTATTACTTTATTTGACCATCTCATAAATGTAATATCAGTTATGTATTGGATGATGAATGTAAAATTAATTATTACTTTACTTTACCATCTCATTAATGAATATCACATTAGTTGGGACTCAAATTAAGGTAGTATTTATTTTTTTCATCTGAAATCTGAACGAGTCTGAATTCGGCTGAAATCTGAATAAGTTTGAATACATATATTCGAATGATATGTTTGTTTTTTCTTTTTTCAATATATGAATATAAGTGTTAACTTGTTTGTTTTTCAAAAGAAAAACATCTGAAATATGATATTTTAACATAAATAACCTCATAAATATTAACAATACTTTTATTTATTAGATAAACACATGACAAGTTATAAATAAATTATTTGATTAGTAAAAGAGATTTGATAATTTTTATCTTAATAGAGTATGAAAAGTAAAATATATATCAAATACACGTACTTTTCTACATTGACATATGATACTTATAATGTTATTTTTTTGTATATTATATTGATATTTTTTCTTATTAATCATATAAGTCAATCAATAATTGTTTAATCATTGGAATTAAAATTAATGTATTAAATAAAAATTCAAAATATATTATAAAAATAGTAAATATAAATACAAAGAGATGGACCTATTATAAAATACATTCACCTAAAGTTCTATTATATTTAAAATTTTCATTGACCAAACAAAAAATAATAATAGTTGAATACATGTACAAAAGAAAGGATAAATAAGAAATAATAAAAGGATAATTTATATAATAGAAATTAAATTTATCTAATAGGGTATTAATGAGAAAAAATATTAAAGTTCCATTTAGATGTTTTGCCATTGAAGTAAAAATAAGAATATTTAACTTTTTCTATTCAGACCTAAACATCTTATAATCATATATAAGTAATAAAAAACAAACAAAATAAAATTGTAAATATCTGAAAAAAAATTAAGATTCAGACTTCAATTAGAAAACAAACAATCCTTAAAACATAAATATTGAGATATCTAACATTAGTTAAAGAATTTAAAATTTACGTTACACAACTCAAAAGAATTTAGAAAGACTATACGTCTTTGTCATGTTTAAAAATGACTTGATATTTATTATCCTTAATGTTTACTTAATATTCGAGATCTAACACCCAACAACATCATCATAATACTAATTAGTTAGAATACTCCTTAATTATTGTTTCTTCCCTTGATATCTACCCATGCTTTTGGGCTGTGTATCAATTAACGCAATATAGTAATATGGCTATGTAACGATTAATGTAGAGTGCGTTTGAGATTGATGTTGGATAGCTGTAACTTAAAATTATAGCACTAAAGTGTTTGGTAAACAATAGCTATTGTAGTTCAAAAGACATGTTGATATAATTTTTCACTTGTCTAATGAAAAATCTATTATATTATTAATAATTTTATCAAATTTATTATTTTAAATTTACATTTACTATATAGTACTGACTTTTATTCTATAGTTATAATTTTTTTTATAGCAGTTGTAATTTTTAATTTTCAGCACCTCAATTCCAAACGTACCATAATTCAACCATTGTTGACTTTCCGCATGGGGCATCCATTGAGGACTATTGAGAAAGAATAGGCGAGAAGAACGAATAGCATCACTTCAGATTGGATCCTGAGAAGAAAAGGAAGACGACGAAGATGGCGTCCAAAACCCATGAAAATCACATATTCAATATTCACTCATTAATTTTTCATTTTTTATTCAACATATTAGTTTATTCCAAATCACGTGAGCAGTCATTGATCATTGTTACAATAAGAGCACCCTTGTGAAGGTCCCTTTTATTAATTTCAATTCAATTAGACGAAAAATATATATTTTCTACCATATTCCTGTATGTTTCTTAGAAAGAATGTAATCAAATTCCTCTGATTATTTTAATTAATTTTTAATTATACCAAAAGAAAATAGGTATCAAAATTCCAAAAATAA
>MKYO02026194.1:78236-151324 GCA_002013955.2 Citrus medica
TTTTTTTTTTTTTTTGGTTCGTGGGTGAGCAAAAGAGGTTGTTAATCCATGAGCATGAGTTTCGATCTTCACCTTTGATTAAAATAATAATCAGCTTTGTTTTCATTTTACCTTTTCTATCGTTGTCAGTCAGAAGAATAACATCGAAACATTTCTAATATAATTAGAATTTTCTGAAATGCATCTATTTAGTTTTCATATAAAAATTAATATAAAATCTTTGAGAAGCGTAGGCATGGCAATTAGCAAATTTTAATTAATGGACCGGCGAAGAGTCCGAATCCTGCGAAATAAATGATTGAAAATTTGATTTTCATTATTACAACTAGCCGACCCCTATTTTCAAAGAAAAGAAAAGAAAATTACAGTACAGGCAATCAATAATCCTTTTTAAAAATAATTACTAATCCATGAAGTATTTCTTTTACCATTGTATTCTCTAGATTCTCTATTTATTTATTTAAAATTATTTTTGGGAGAAAAGTAATCTTGCTAATACAACAAATTATAAATTTATATTTAAAACTGCTACAAATACAATTCTTGTCAATTTTTGTTCTTAAAGTGTCACTTTTTTTTAACAAATAAAAGGAAAACGACTACGTATTGTTGTATTATTATTATTCTCATACATAATCCATCTATTCTCTTTACTTAGGAAGTCTGTACAATTACATAAAGAAAAACAATATTAAAATTTCCAAATTCTAACAAATAGTTTCGTGAAATTAAATTATGTTTTTTAATTGATTTATTTCCATGTCTTACAAGTTCAGTCATTGAAACGGGTAACAAATACAAAATCAAAAGCATGGTCTTTACACAACAGCTGCAGCGACACTAAAGCATGAAGAGCAAAAGCAGCAACGTAAACGATACTAATCATCTCAACAAAGAAGAAAACAAGAATCAGCCAAAGAGAGAGATTAGTTCGCCCTCAACCCTCGATTCTAGATTCAATCAAACCCTCAGAAATGTCCAAGGGTACGCTAATAGCTTTTCCCATTCCTCATTTCTCACAAATTTTTGTTTTTCCCACCAGATTTGATGACCCATTTAAGAGTTATGCATAGATCTTTGAATTCTGTTTTCGGTTCATTAGTTACTTGCTGATAATTGTGGTCTTAGTTTAGATTTTGGACACTATTGGGTAATTATTTAGAGTTACGCTTGGTGATTGTAGAATTTGGCTTTGATCTTTGGGATTTCACGATATGGTTGGAAAATTTGACTTGGGTTTGGCTGATTTTTGAAGAAAATAATTGAGTGATTCATGCAAGTTCGACCAAATCCTTGCTTTCTGCGAAAATATAAGGAGAGAGAACAAATGAAGGTTAATTTGGGTCTAGAATATTAGTGAAATGGAGGGCAATTTACAGTGGGAATTATTCCTGGCTCCTGTGTTAGATTTAATGATATGATTCCTGCTTTGATGTTTATTGAAGGATGCTGATGTGTTTTAAATTTGATGACTCGTAGAAACATGCATACCATTGTTAGAAAGTTCACACATTTCTCTGTGCTTGATTGTATTTAACTTAATTTATGGTGTGAGATTTTGTTTCTATCAATTGCACCGTAATAAATTGCATACGTTATCATTTTGTTTCCAAAAATTGCTTAATCTATTTGCTTTGATAGTGGTGAGACACACTCTGCATGAGATCATTTCTGACTTCTGACATTTGTATTGGTTGCTTCTGTGTCTAATACAAAGTTTTTTGAATTTCTAGCATCTTTTATTAAAACCAACTGATAAGAAGAGGATGATGCTGGTATTGTTTCTGTTGAATAATTTTATTTGTAATTGAAACCTGACTGAAAAATCTCGATATTGCTTGGTGGATTTTTCCTGGGAGTGTACCCTCTTCTGGTGTATTGAACTGTCCTTTGGGTGTATTGAACCCCATCTTAGCTGCTGACTGGTGTCCTCCCCTTCCTAACACCTAATACATGGTTCCACCTATGGAGCCTAAAACTAAAGCATGGCATGGCAGTAAGCTATATGATGGCCTAGTCCTGCTCAGCCTTCGCCTTCTTCTATGTCTTACTCTCTGTTTGTCTATGCAATACATATTGTATGTTATTGACTCAAGAATGGCCTTCCAACTACCATCATACTGTAGAGCAGGAGTTCACTGACAGCGCATTTACTCTATAACAGAAAGAGGAGGAATTGCCATAGTTCATTTTGTATGGATTTTTCAGCATTAGCTATTAGACTAGACACCAATGAGAGAGCTTATCTTCACTACACAAATTAGAAGCACAGCGCATTTACTCTATAACAGAAAGAGGAGGAATTGCCATAGTTCATTTTGTATGGATTTTTCAGCATTAGGTATTAGACTAGACACCAATGAGAGAGCTTATCTTCACTACACAAATTAGAGTCCTAGATTTTGTTAGTTCAGCTAGTGATGCATCTTGCGGCAGTATTTATTCTTTTTTGTTTCTAATTTTTTGAATATACATGCACATTCTTTGAACATATATACATTTCATTTTTTTTTTGAGTATTTTATAAGTTTGTTTTTGTACCGTTGCTTTTGATATAGCTTGCTTAAAGGTCGCAGTATTCCTGGTAAAGTATTGCTGACCAGGAGAGCTGATCCAATAGATGACCTCAGCACCCCAGAATGCTCCCCAACTTTTGGAAGGAGTTTTTCAGAGAGTGACACTGGCACAAGTGACCATGTGCAGAATCCTATGGAGGTAATATTCGATTATATTTTCATTTTATTGTTAATACTGAGATTTAAGTACCCAGTGGTATTCTTTTATTAAGGATTTAATTGGTTGTTTAATTTATAATGCAGGTAGAAGACCCGAGTACAGGCAAGTCAAATAATGGAAATGTTAATAAGTTAAAGTCATCAACATCAAATATTGAGAATACATCAAAAGAAGCTCATAAGTCTCCCATCGGTACTAGAGCTACAGATTCTGCAAGGGTTACGAAATTCACGAAGGAGCTCTCTGCACCAACAGTGATATTAGGTTCCATGCTATTTAATGTCTCATTTATGACATTGTATCTATTAACTCGTCATGATAACTAGTAAATTTTCTGATGTTGTGTGTCAAATTTTAGATGCTAAGGAATAAGGTAGAAAAATATACCAGAAACTGTTTAAATATTCATCTGTTACTTCTCTCTCTCGCATATGCAGACAAACATGCACAAGTCTAGAGTCAATGTTGCTATTACTTGTATTTCTGGATAATGCTTAATGCCTTTTTGGCTGTAAGATTTTTGTCAAAGCATTCTTTGTTCCTCAAGAAATATGCTACAGAACAAGCAATATGTTAAAAACCTGTGGAAACTATTTCTTTTCCTCTAACTATCATAGGCATATTGATGATAATCTTTTTTAAATTGAGGTGTAAGGAAAAGACATCTAGTGAAAATTTACACTGGTAAAAATGAATTTTTAGTTTGGTTATTTTTATATTTAACTTATTTTAAAGGAGACCATAAACCTCTTCATGCATTTGGAACTGTTTCTGTATGTAAATTGTTCTATTTAAGGTGATATTTTGGGATCCCTATGTTGCTTGTTGTTTATTCCTTAACATTTGTCCCTTTTAGTTCATTTGCTTTATTTGTCAAAAAAGTAAGAAAAAATGCTATATGGTCCTGCTATGAAGTTTTCATTTCTACATTTTGCAAATAGTGGCATCCTAATTAATTTGATATCATCCTTTTATTCTTTTTTTCAGTATAGCACTTTGATTTGAACAAATTGTATCTGAAAAAACTTTACCTGCAACTCATTTGGTTTTGATTGATATTGGGAATACTATTTTTTGTCCATTAGCTTATCACATTTAATATAATTCCTTTCTTTACCCGGTCATGCAGAGAGATTACGCGAGTTAGCTTGGAGTGGTGTACCACCGTACATGCGCCCTACTGTATGGAGGCTTCTTTTGGTGAGCTTGATGCTCTAAGACTTGGGATCAGTTTTAAGTAACAATGTGATGAAAAATTTGAGTTGGATAATATTATTGGTCAATTATGCTAGAGACTAGCTTGTCTTATGAGAAATTGTGGGATGGGTTTTCTGTTGTTGATCTGTTCAAGACTTTCTGCATATTTTAGATGTCAAATGCTAATCTTAGCTTTCTAAAACTTTACCCTCTTCAAAATGGTGCTAATATGGTATAAGCAATCTTGCCCTTGTGGTAATTTATGTTTTTCTATACGATGACAAACAGACACTTTTGATATAGCTCCTTGCAAACTTTGTTATCAGTTGATCTGTGCCAACTTTGGTGTGAGGGAGGAATGGAATGATGAGAAAGCTTGCTTGCACCCTTTTTAGCGTAACAGAATTATTTTCAGCAGCTATTGCCATTGACTTATCGTGAAGATTGGGCTTTGAAAGTTGGCTATGAATATTCCTTCTTTTTGAAACAATCCATGAAATTTCAGTTTTTCTTCTGATTATTAAGTTGTCTATTGCAACAGTTAAAAATACAGTGGTCTGTCACCATCCAAATGCAGGGATTTACCTAATGCCGGCATCATTTTACTGACAGTTATCTTTATTGAATATAGTTTCATTACTGTTTGAAATTTAAATATGAACTGACAACAGGGATATGCACCACCTAATTCAGATAGAAGGGAGGGAGTCCTAAGAAGGAAGCGTCTTGAGTATTTTGATTGTGTTGCTCAGTTTTATGACATCCCAGATACTGAACGTTCAGATGATGAAATCAACATGCTACGCCAGGTATTTTCAGCGAAACTGATTATCCATGTTTATCTTTATTGATCTTTTCAAATGATACTTGATAGTGGTCTTTCTTGTCTTTGTTAGATTGCTGTCGATTGTCCAAGAACTGTGCCTGATGTTACTTTCTTTCAGCAAGTGCAAGTTCAGAAATCCTTGGAGCGCATTCTGTATACATGGTTAGATGCTTTGTTATCCTTTTACACTTAGTTACACCAGTGCTTTTTATGACAATCTGTGCTAGTTGCACAAATTTTTTATGATTGCGTTAGCTCAAAGTAAATAGAAGGAAGAGATAGTGAATATTTTAGCATTCAATTAGATCTTCAATTTGGTAAACAAATTCATGCTTTTGGTTAAGTCTTACTTTTCAACTACATGTTGAAATATACATATACTAGTCTCATCAATCTAGTGGCTGTAACATGCTTGTGTTCTTCTGCCGTCAAAGATCCTGATCTTGATTCAAATTGATGGGTGATGACCATGATATGGTCGCGAGATATGTTTGTTTTAATTTTAATATGCATTTGTTATGATCGAATCAATCTCAAAATACTGTCAGTCCCTTTTGATCCACAAGTTGTATTAACTTTGTCTGTATCTTCTTGATCCTCAATAGTAAAGAAAGTTTCCAATCTCATTCTGTTTAGTTAAAAGAATGGGGTTGCCTTTATGTGGATGCATTCTATGCTCCAACCTCATAAATAACACGATTTCCTTATTGTGTGTGTAGTTTACGTATTAAGACTTTCAGATGTTTTGAAAACTCTATACATTATTTTCACTTGTTCTGCTTTCTTTCCTATTTTGCACTAAAAGAGCTTTTGAACTTAGATGTTGAGTTATTAATCTGGATTATGTCTTGTTCTTCAGAAATGATCCATTAGGTGTGAATCATAGGTCCCGAAAGTTGATGTGGATGTTGCGACTAAGTTCTGTCAATGTTTAATGTTGAAGGCTTTATTTTTCTTTTTAGTTTACTTAATGGACAGCTGGTCCACTTCACCTTACTGAATCTTCATCTTTGATGTTAAATACAAGTTTCAGTTTTTTATTAAAAAAGAAAAAAGATTTATAGCCCACTTTTTTAGCACATACCCGTTGATGGTTTTCTACCAAATATTAAGGAGAATTGAATTCTGAGTTATTCCTCAATTTTGGATCTATAATATAGCACTAACATGTGCTAGATGAATTAGCTTTCCCTGCGTTGGTTCATTGTGCAAATCTGTATCATGCTGTCTAATTTTTCCAATGATATTTTTGCATAATTTCTCCTTCTGCATGTTCTTTGGTGGTGAATAGTCCCTGTAGCATAGTAACTTAATAGCCTCCTGAAACCTGGTAACTCTCTGCTCTCAATGGTTTAGCGAGAAAAAAGATGCTGGATGATACGGTTAATATGGACTTAAAATTTCCTCAGTGGAGTATATTCCATCATTATTGTAGTGACACTGGCAATTGTTATTTTATTGTTGTGATATGTTTACACTTTTTTCTTTTTTTTTGGGTCAGGGCCATTCGACATCCTGCAAGTGGATACGTTCAGGGGATAAATGATCTTGTTACACCCTTTCTCGTTGTTTTCCTTTCAGAATATTTAGAAGGGAGTGTGGATGATTGGTCAATAGCTAATATTACACCTGAGAAAATATCTGACATAGAGGCTGATTGCTATTGGTGTCTATCAAAATTGCTTGATGGTATGCAAGATCATTACACATTTGCTCAACCAGGAATCCAGAGGCTTGTGTTTAAGCTAAAGGAATTGGTTCGCCGGATTGATGGTAAACCCTTATTATGGCCTTTAGTTCCTCCTATTAATATTTCCCACATATGAATTAAGTTGCATTTACTTTTGATTAAATTAAGTCTGCTAATTAGTTCTCAAGTTTTCTAATATGATGGTGATTTGCTTGGTGGTTAAACTCATGATGGATCCTTTGGTCACTCCTTTGAAAGCTCACCTCTAGAGCCCTCCAAACCATATCCCTTATTGTTGCAGATGATAATTTACTAGAGTGTTATATTGTTTGCAGTAACAATATCAGAAGTACTTACTTTTTTATTTTAATTTGCTCGATAGCCTTGTGATAGTATTATGCATATCTAACTAAAGGGCTTCAAATCGAAAGTTATTTTTCCCCTTTACTGCCATTAAAATTTGGTGTTTTCCCTTGAGGGTTCCTCATTTCTCTTAAAAAATTTATATACCCAGCTGCACTTGCTTTTACCTCATGCAGGTGTATGTTTACGATATTTGGGTTTGCTTCAAATAGTATTCCTGCCCTATTAAGTATTAACTATTCTGTTCTTGAAACAGAACCTGTTTCAAAACACATTGAAGAGCAGGGGCTTGAATTTCTTCAATTTGCTTTCCGTTGGTTTAACTGTCTTCTAATACGCGAGGTAAGATTTCAGCTTGCATTACCATTGTTTTCTTTTGCTGTAATTTACTTCTAGTTCGCTTTTCTGTTTTAGTAAGATAGTGGTCTTCCCCACTAATCTCTATTGGCCTCTTTAAGTTGTGACTGAGGAGGATCAATATATAAGAGCCATCCTTTGCATTTTTCAAACTGAGCCGTGAGGAAAATGGTTTTGTTTTATCAGATCCCATTTCATCTTGTTACGCGATTGTGGGACACATATCTTGCTGAAGGAGATGCATTGCCAGATTTTCTTGTGTACATATTTGCCAGTTTTCTTTTAACGGTAAGAATCTCTCTCTCTCTTCACCGGTATAATTTGCTTCTTTTGCTTCTTTTTGCTTGTTCGAATCTAATATTGGTTTGGACGACAAGAAAATTGGAAACAAGCACATTTCATATTTGGTACAGCTTTTAAGCAATTAAACAAGCTTCATTTAGGCTTTAACTAGTTAGATTTGTGGATTTTAGAATGCTTTAAATGTGAAAAATACCGTCTGATTGAAACTGAGCTAAGCATCGAATAACTCGCTCATTGTGCCACAACTTGACTCAGGGTGTACGCCTATGGTTTCTGATACCATTCATTCATTCATGAGCTTCTTGCTTGTGTGTGGGCTTCTCTTGTAGACCCAAGGAACCACACCTGGTAACTTAGGCATAGATTGAGGCTTGTAAGTTTTTGAAGGCAATTATTCATGTGAACTCTTAAAGTCTCTGCCCCTAGTATGGGTGTTTGTGATTAACTTCTTAGTTATGACACACGCATGCGTGTATTTGAAGGGTTACTTGGCATATCAGGGGCAAATTTAACTAATCTTTCTTTCAAATATTCTCCTCCTAACATTTGAAATTTGAAAGGTAGCTTAGGCATTAATGATTCTTTCCGTATGATTAGCATGTGCTCATTAACATTTTCTTTCATAAACATCTCAAATATCAAGTACCTGAACATGTTCATTCGTTTCAGTGGTCAGACAAGCTTCAGAAGCTGGATTTTCAAGAGATGGTTATGTTCCTTCAACACCTACCAACGCATGCCTGGACACACCAAGAACTCGAGATGGTACTATCTAGAGCATACATGTGGCACAGTATGTTCAATAACTGTCCTAGCCACTTAGCTAGCTGAAGAGGAACTCGTAAGAGCAGCCTGAAGTCAGTTTCCTGTTTTCAGTAACTATTTTTTTCGCTTCATTTTGTGTTCCATTTAATGGGTTTCTAAAGTATTTTTTACCTGCAGAGTGTATGTTTCCTCTAATTTTTAATACAAGAGGCCAACCCATTTCTCATCTGTATTGTCAAGTGCGGCCTGTAATATATGTGTATTGTCGGGCATTCCTTTGTATATTTAGCATAAATGAAGAGATTATTTTTAACTTCACATATAACAAGTATCAGGTAAGTGTTATCTCAAGATTTTACGTTTCAAGTGATATGAGGAACCAGCTAGCTCTAGGTTCGAGTGGCAGGTCCCCTCCATTTTGTTCATCCTTTCTCTCTCCTATTTAAATCATTTGAAAAAATCACTTTATTGTTAATTATCAAGAAATATCATCCATTACAAATTCCAACTGTGATCATTGTTCTACTGATCAATTAAATATTGGTTCCCTTCCTTCTACAGTTAAATTGAAAAGCAAATGCGAATTTCGTTTCAATAAGGAATAGAATTATCATCACGGCTAGTGTACAGATAAATCTTTATACCCGAATCTACTTTGTCCTAATAACAGTATCTAATACGGAGCCAGGACTGCTGCAAAGATACCAGAAAATAAGAAATGTTGAATGGCTTCCCAAATTTCTCTCTACCCGCATTGAAAGTCCAACCAAGGCTTTGATGAGAGCTTGGGAAAAGTATAAACAGCCCATATAAAGAAAAACCAGCCGCATGATTGCATCCATGAAATTGATTCATCAAACAAGATCCACCTCGGCCTTTCTCTGAAATACCAGGAAACAAAGTTAGATATTTCTTTGGAAGCAAAAATCTCATGCAAGCTAATATAACTTACTCTCATCAGAGAAACAATGTCTTATCACTGGTTAACAATTACCATTCATTATCATATGAACATAAATGCAATGTGCCTTGACCAATGCGTGTCACAACTTCTACTCCCAAATTTTCAAGAACAAGTATGAACATAGTAGGGTTATAAGTCTTCTCATATTCAGTCACGAAATGAGAATCCTTAATTAACCTAAGGGGATGCAACAAACTAATGGTAAAGATAATAATTGACTCTAAAAGTAGTGGGATTCTTACATGTTTCTGATAAACTTCTTCAAGGAATTTCTTGGGAAATTCCACATACTGAATACAGTCTCTCCTTACAGCGGCAACAAGCTCTTCTTCGCCAGCATTCTCAAGGTTTCTGATCAAAATTGTGAAAGTTAATTTATGTGGTGTGCAGCCTGATACTTTCATTGTTTCGTAAGTCATCATTGCCTTATCTATCATGCCCACTTGCAGATATACTCCAATCATTTCAGTATAAACCCTCGTGTCCGGATCTAAACCTTCTTTTTTGAGTTCACAGAAAAGCTCTTCAGCCATTGCAATTTGTTTGTTCTTTCCCAACATTAGAATCATGTCACTGTGTAAGGACAGATCTGGCTTATACCACACTTCCTTCCGCACAAAGTTGAAGACCTATTACCTGTTCATTTCAGATAGCATATAAAATAGAAAAGTATACTGAACTCATAAACAAATCAGCAACTAAATAAAAGAAGCAGATAAAGTAGGTTAAAAGTAGATAATACAAGCCCCCGTCACCGGACTGGACATATTGTAGGCAGCAATTTAGCCTTTGAAATACTTGCATCTTAATAAATTCTAAAATCATTTAGACAAGAGAGTTCAAATAAGAACTAATAAATTCACATCATTGTGTTCTAAAACTACTCTAGCATTCTTCAGGACAAAGAAACTAGCCTAGTTCAATAATAAAGAGCTATATTACTTGTCACTTATCAAGCTGTAAGCAAAAATAATTAGAGAGGCCGTATTGGAACCATTAGCCTTGCAACATGCTGAGAAGCCACTCATTTTCCTTCTATTTGCTCACGAACAATGAAAGAAAAAACAAATGAGCTTCAGTAATACTATGATTGAAAGTAATAACCAGATCCCATTCCAAAGACAAAATATCAAGAAAACAATGTTTCTATTTTTCCATCTATGCAAAGAACTTTTTCATCCAATTTTCTCAATTTTACCCCAACATATCTAATGCTTCTCCCCTAAAAAAGAAAAAACAAATGAGCTTCAGTAATACTATGATTGAAAGTAATAACCAGATCCCACTCCAAAGACAAAATATCAAGAAAACAATGTTTCTATTTTTCCATCTATGCAAAGAACTTCATCATCCAATTTTCTCAATTTTACCCCAACATATCTAATGCTTCTCCCCTAAAAGTCATAATCAATATCTGTCTGCCATAAACCGAAATTAACCATGCATAAAGATTTCACAATAAAAACATCATTCTGAATTTAAAAGAGCTTCATAGTAGAGAATGCAACATGATGTTAACAAGTAATTATTGAAGACCAAAGGAAGCCTTAGTTATAACTTTAAACCAAATTATTGTTCCAGTAATAAACGTCAAAAAAAAATCTTATACAAAATAGAAATTCTCTCTAGTATAATCAATTGTAAAATAAAATATAAATAAAATAAAAATTCAAAAACCACCAAATTTTGGACGATTAACCACAACACCTCACCAGAACTCACAAGAAAGCAATTTCTACACATGTAATCACCTGAAGCAATTTTCAAAAAAAAAAAAGGACAAAAAGAAAAGCAAAAAAAAAAAAAAACCTAGATGAACAAAAAAAAGCTTACCTTGAGGGCTAAATCCAATTCATTTTGTCTCCTGAGCTCAGTCAAGGTGTCCAGCAAGTCCGCTTTGAGCAGCCTGCAGATTCTGCTTTGAAAAACCTCTTCAAGTTTGGAACTTGACTTGGCTAATTTCATGGCGTGGACTGCCTGTATGGCTTCTGAAGACAACACTCTTGACCTCCACATTGGCTTTTTGTTTGCATCTCTTAGCCCACATGTTACGGTCAAAGCTTGTATCTTTTTACCGGAGGGAAGTGAAATCTGAGGCCTTTGGTGGAAACCCATTTGAGAGAAATGGAACTTGAGACAACCCATTTTGGCCAGAGCTGATTGAGACTCCATGTGGCGGGGAGAGGGGAGAGGGGAGAGAGTGAGGGGTGTAGAATGATGATGATCGTTTTGTAATATACATGGAAATGGATAATTACTTTTATCCCCTTAGCGATTAATATAAATACACTTCATCCCATATAGTTTTTGACAGATACCCATATATTTTGAAAAATATGTACTGCACTGTTATGCTAAATGGCGAAAGCTGAAAACTTTTGATACGGGATCGGATTGAATAAAGTATATATAGTTTAGAGATAATTTTTAATTTTTATTATAATTTAAGGGATATCATATATATTTTAAAAAAATTAAAATTTTATACGGACTATGACCCAATTTAGTAATGGATCCGCCCCTGGCCCAAACTGCTTTAATTTTACATTTTTTGAAGGAATGTTAAAGCAGTATGATCTAATACTTATGAGTTGATTGAAATTACGATATAAATATTTTAGAAACTCTAAGAAATGATTTCGCAATTTCGTACATCATAGCATAGCAAAGACGTACAAATTATAATCATTATAAATTGACACAAATGGTAATGTATAAAGACGAAGATGAATATTATAATTCATCAAAATTCTAGAGAATTGAGCAGAATAACAATTAAAATCTGTCCTTTTTCCTGTTACTAGTTTTGGATACCTCTTCCTCAATTTATGTTATCCCCTTTTTGGAATGTTATTTCCCTTTTGGTACACGGTGGAGTATTATGCTCTTAATCTTATTTTCTTATTTTAGATATGGTTTTCAAGGTTGTTTCTGGTGAAGTTATCAAGGCCTAAACCAAGGCTGCTGCAAAATTCCAAGCATGAGGATCTTTTCAAGCATCAGCGACACCTGCTCCAAAAGATCACGAAGCTAAACATACCAAACCAATTGCCCGTTCAATGGCAGCACCTGCTGGGAAGGCTGCCGATGCTTGAAAATATCAATGGAAACATCTGAAAATAATGTTAATATTCTGCTTATGGAGGGTTGACTGAGGAGAATAAACTAGTAAATATTGATGCTACATGGCAGAGGATGCAACGGCAATGGTCATTAATTAGAACTGTCTGTGACGAATAAAGGATTAAAGTACCTGTAATTTTGCACACTTGTACAGATGAACCGTTCTTGTATAACTTTTGATAGCTTTGTTATGAAGATTTTGTCGATTGCGTGGGCTTGTAATTTTCCTTTGTTTGGGAGGGTAAAACTGTCGAATTGTTTGATAAATACAGTTGTAAATAGACTTACTCACTATGGGTAAAATAATCATAATGGTAATTATAAATTCCACTCTGGTAAAATAGTCATAATGGTAATTATAAAAAGACTCCGATTTTCAGAAATTACCCAACATATATGACACACATAGTCCTCTTCCACATATTTTTCCTCCTCCGCCTATCATCTTTAATATTTTAGAAAATCATCATGCGGCTTAGGCTCGAGGAATTTCAGAGCAACACTTGAAGATGATCTGGGAAGCTTCATTATCCTTGAGATAATCTCCTTTCGATTCTCAACATCTTCCATCCAACTAAAACTCAATTTCTGCAATACATGTCCATTCTTTAGAAGAAATCTCACCAACTCAAGTTCATTCTCATCACCTGCAACATGAATCAACTCGACTGTCTTGAGATGACACGTCAAGCAAAAAATAGACTTGTTCGATATTTTCCAATCATCGCAATCCTCCTGTCAAGAGAAAAAAGATAGGAGTGCAGGTAAGTAACGTAAGGAATTAACTCTGAAGAATAATAATTTGTTGAACCAAACAAAAGGTAAAGACGACTTAAAAACAAAAAAGGTGAATAATTATAACTGGCAAACCAAATATCCACATGTGCTCTTTCTTGCTATGCTCATCAGAATACAGTCTTACTAGGCAAAGCTCAAAAAGGCAATCAGACTATGAATCTCTTATCATTAAGAAACTTTGTTATCAGAAATTCAAGAAATACAAGCAGTGGCTTAACATTTGATTTCTTAGGTGCAATATGTTACTTTTAACATAAATGTTTGTTGTATCTAAAACTCTCAATCAGTAAAACATCATCCAAGTTCCATATTTCTAACAAGCAATTGTGTGGGAACAACACAAGAATAGGGACCCTCAACATTATCTTTTACTTTAAGCTCCAAGCAATAGAGAAAATATAAAACACCTACTTTGACAATATTGTAATAATTTGAAGTAAGCCCAGTGGTACTTTAAAAAGCTTTTATTTTTAGTTCATAGATAAGAGATATGATAAAAGTAAATAGATAGAAGAAACAGTGTCTAACAAAGGCAATAATTTTAGGAGTTGAGATTACCCCTTCAAAATATATTGTAAGAGCTTCTAAATTTGGAGAGCAGTTGAGCAAGCTAATTATGGATGGCACGACCCAGTCAGCCATGCTCACAGAAAGTACTAAAGACTTCAAATAGTTGAATGAATTGGGAATAAAACCCCGCTCTTCAAGTACAAAGTGAAACTGGAGGAAAAACATGAAAACATAAGTCAAGGGAGGTGCAATAATCGAACAAAAAAACCTAACTGTTGATGATGAAAATAAACTCAGGTCATCAGCAATTGGTTCAGTTTTTGACATCAACAAGTTAATTATCCAGATTGACAGTGTCATGCTGGCTTATGCAGAGTCTAAAGAACAAATAAGCATTTTGGAATATTTCCCTCTCCAATGGAATTCTCATTTTACTAAACAACCAGAGAACATTCTGTTTACTTAAGATTTGGCACAAAGAATGTTAGTACAATCTGTTTACTTAAGATTTGTTTATTACAGCAGATAGTAACTCATTTAATGTCAAGAAAGAAAACTATAGACAGGTTCTAATAAAATCATGCTTTGGCACAATAAGAATAAGAAAACATACCCGGAGAAAGGCAGTCGATAGTTTCAGAGCTTTAACTTCACAAAGCTCATTGAGGAGTTTAGATAAAATATGACAACTTTCGTTATCCCTCTCATCTCTATCAATAATATCAAAGAAAATGAATGCATTTTGTAAAGAGTCTAAGTCCTCAAAGGCAAAGTCAGGTGACCACGAAGCTAGAAAGTTGAAAGACACAAGATTTGGGCATGCAATCTTAACCTTGTAATTGCCTGATTCATCCCCACCAAAATCATCTAGAGTCAAACTTTTCAAACTAGTGGAAGAGATGTCAAGAAATTTGAAATCACAAAAACTGCATGACTTCAATATCAGTTTCTCAAGCAAGCGTCGACTTGAAACAAATTTATGCAACAAATTATGGTCCAAAAACTCAACATTATGTAAATCAAGAGACTTGAGCCAACTAAAACCAACAGAAAAAGGCAACTTTAAAACACACATGCGAAGGCAACTTCAGTGCCTCCAATGACTCACAAGTTACAAGACAATGGGGTAACTCATTTTGAAATCACGAAAACTGCATGACTTCAATATCAGTTTCTCAAGCAAGCGTCGACTTGAAACAAATTTTTACAACAAATTATGGTCCAAAAACTCAACATTATGTAAATCAAGAGACTTGAGCCGACTAAAACCAACAGAAAAAGGCAACTTTAAAACACACATGCGAAGCTGCCGACAAGCTAACTTCAGTGCCTCCAATGACTCACAAGTTACAAGACAATGGGGTAACTCAGTTACTTCTCCATAAACAGTCAGATCAAATACTTGCACGTTTCGCCGTGCCACAGTACAGACCCATCTGTAAACTGTATAATCATTAGCATAACTCAAACAGTAAAGGCGAAATCGTTGAATACTAACGGACCCATTCTGAGACAGTAATACCCAGTTGACAAAATCTTTGAATTTTTCATGAGACCATATTTCTTGTGGGTTTGAACTGATTGTGCTCATATCGAAGCTCAAATAAGGAACTGAAAGCCACAAATACCTCCATTTTCGCGAAACGGCGCTTGCACTAACAACATCAATGGTCTCCATGAATGAGAATATCTGATGAATAACGGGCTCTGGAAGACTGCAGAGTCTATCATCATCATCCTCGCGGCATTTAGGGTTTTCGAGGCAAACTACCATTTCATTGAATTTGGGGAGTCCGGCTTAGGGTTTTATATTGATACTGAGACAGCGAGATACTGAGACTGATCTGGTGTTTCAATGGACCAATTAGTAGTGATTTAGAAGAAAATCGGGTAGCGTAAATGGGAAATTTTCCCGCCAAATTAAGAACCCTGTTGTTCTTAGTGTTCTCATCATACAAATACGATGGAAAATTGGGCCTGACTTGGATTGGAACAAAATCCACATACTTGATACCGGACCAGGTTTTTTTAGGCCCACTTGGAGCAAATCAAGGTAGAACTTTGATAAATTAATAGTGTTGCGAACATTAAAATTAAAAATATAGTAATTTAGCGAATATTAATATCTCGTTAAATTAATAATTATTCATTTATAAAGATTATATCACATTCATAATAGGAATTTTATAAATTATAAAAGAAAATTAATTAGAAAATATATTGATTCTGTCAAATTGTATGATATGATTCTAATTTGATATTGATTGATTGAATTAGTCACTACTCATTAGATAATCCTTTGGTTGAATTGTGTGGTTGGATCATGATTATGGGTCAGTTTGAAATTGTGGAGGTTGATGAAATAAACCGCTTGTGCTGTGCAGATGAAATAAGCTACTAATTAAAAAAATAGCTTAATGTTTAATAAACTGTACTGTTGCGGTTTCTGTGAATTTGAAAAGTAGAGTACAAGTATTTGATAAATTTTATTACAAAAGTACTGCTATTATATGATGACCAAAATAGACGTAAGTTTAAATTGTCTTTTATTTTTACATTATGTTTAATAAATCGTTTAAACAAATTTTTTTCTTAAATGTGTAAAATTACATTAAAAACTCAATTAACAAGATGAACTGATTAAAACTGAATAAAAACTAGACAAAGAAAAACAATATATAAATATATATATATAGGACAGATCTTAATGAAGATTATAGTGGGTCGTGGCCCCTGTAAAAATTTCAATTTTTTTTAAATACACATGATATCCCCTAAATTATAATAGAAATTAAAAAATATCTCTAAACTATATATACATTATTCACTTCGGCACCTATAATTAAAGTTTTCAGCTTTTGCCCCTGTATATATAGATTAAACTTTAAAAGTTATAGTTATGAAATTACAATATGAACTTACTAGTTAAAAACTGGAGAGAAATACATGGTTATGGCAATAACTAAATTGTAGCGGTAATCTAATGACTTATGTATTAGGGTTTATGGAGAAATAAGATATAATTATCTTTTTATTAGAATACTAGGGTTATAATAAGAATTTTAAAAAAGTGTTGTAGCTTATTGAATAAATTACTTTTGAAAAGCAACTACCTACTTGTTTTAAAAAACTGATGACAAAATGGAAAAAAAAATATTAAATAAGCTATTTTTACAAAATTTAACAAACATTATTTTTATAAAAAAATTATGAAATAAGCAGCTTATTAAATTTCAACCTCAATATCAAATGGGGTCTATAGGGTAATTCATTATAAAAGGTTTTTTAGAAGCAATATTATAAGTTGATATCTTCATATTTCTCTTAGAACTGATTAAAACTGAATAAAAACTAGACAAAGAAAAACAATATATAAATATATATATAGGACAGATCTTAACGAAGACTATAGTGGGTCGTGGCCCCTGTAAAAATTTCAATTTTTTTTAAATACACATGATATCCCCTAAATTATAATAGAAATTAAAAAATATCTCTAAACTATATATACATTATTCACTTCGGCACCTATAATTAAAGTTTTCAGCTTTTGCCCCTGTATATATAGATTAAACTTTAAAAGTTATAGTTATGAAATTACAATATGAACTTACTAGTTAAAAACTGGAGAGAAATACATGGTTATGGCAATAACTAAATTGTAGCGGTAATCTAATGACTTATGTATTAGGGTTTATGGAGAAATAAGATATAATTATCTTTTTATTAGAA
The DNA here is from genome assembly GCA_002013955.2 of Citrus medica. Taxonomy (NCBI): domain Eukaryota; kingdom Viridiplantae; phylum Streptophyta; class Magnoliopsida; order Sapindales; family Rutaceae; genus Citrus; species Citrus medica. The sequence continues at coordinate 95,601 of MKYO02026194.1, forward strand.
TACTAGGGTTATAATAAGAATTTTAAAAAAGTGTTGTAGCTTATTGAATAAATTACTTTTGAAAAGCAACTACCTACTTGTTTTAAAAAACTGATGACAAAATGGAAAAAAAAATATTAAATAAGCTATTTTTACAAAATTTAACAAACATTATTTTTATAAAAAAATTATGAAATAAGCAGCTTATTAAATTTCAACCTCAATATCAAATGGGGTCTATAGGGTAATTCATTATAAAAGGTTTTTTAGAAGCAATATTATAAGTTGATATCTTCATATTTCTCTTAACATAACACATATAATATAACAATTGCTTTTTATTTAAAATGCATAAAGAAAGCAATAATCACCAACGACATGAGTAAAAGTTTTATGTTAGTAAAACAGAGAAAAAAATCATATATAATTAGTTTCAAATTAATTAATTATTAATTTATGCATTATTTGGGTCCAATAGAAAAATAAGATTCTTTTGAAAAGTTTTTATCCAATATGTTTGCTCAATTATTAATTTATGACTTTGGCTCCAAGTTGGGGCCAACAAAAATTATTTTTTTAATCAATATTATCAATTTATCGAGCATTAATTTAACAAAGTTCTACGGTATAGAGATATTGAGTAAACTAAAAGGAAACATTTTTTTTTTAATTTTAACAAAAATATTTAGAAATTCTAAGAAAATATTTCATAATTTTTATTGTAAAATTCTAAAACCTATCAATTTCAATATAACGAATACTTTGATAAGGCTACCTAATAACCGGTTTAGCGCTGAGCCTTGGTCTCATCTACATAAATATATACTCTCTATGATATATGCTTAAATTGTTCAAAGTATAATTATAGTAAAATATTTGGTGAGTTTAGCTCTTTGCATTGAAGTAAATTATTTTATATATCTGTTTTTATAAATTTATTTTACAAAGTATTTTTAAGGCCTGTTTAGGAATGTTATAACTTTTAAAATAATTACCATTAGGTGTGTCGTAGAAATAATCAGCTGTGAAGAAATTCAGTTAAGCATTTGGTAAATTTTATTTGTAAAAATATTGTAAGTTTTGAAGGCAGTTATTGGTATTTGGTAAACTTTACTGTTAAACCACTGTGAGAAAATAAATATTTAATAAAATATACATAATGTAAGATGAAATTTACTTATAAATATAAAAAATGTATATAAATTATTTTTAAATTATGTATTATAATAATTTTAACTAAAAATAAAATTTATATTATACTGTCGTATAGAGAACTGATGCAATGTAAAATATAAAGAAGAAATAGGGTAAACAAAAGGAATGCATTAATTATAATAAAAAGTTATTAAAATAGTGATTTCGTTTCCAATTTAAATAAAGATAATTTTGGATTTGGGTAATAATTGTAATGATATTTATGAGATTTTATTAAAAGATAAAATTGATTCTCAAAATAAGAATTTAAAAGTTACTCCTTCCCTATTTTTTAAAATTAGTTGTAGGAGAGGTTGATTTTAACAAAAGTGATATTAATTTTTTTTACCAAACATGAAAATTAGTTTTTAAAATTTTAAAATCACTTTTAAGTCTCCCAAAAACAGTCCCGAACAAACCCTTAGAATTATATAACTAAATAGTCTAAAAGAGATTTTTCAGTTAAAAACTAAACATTCTAACAACTGTTTTTTCAAAAGCTTTATAACTACAAAAGTTTTATTCAATAAACTATACCAAACACAAAGCCTTACACTTTCGTTTGTCAATTAATTAGCAATGCATCATCCTTGCTCTCTCAATCATTTCTTCTCTCAATCTTAACTCAATCAAAGCGCGTGTCAATCTCTCATTGGGAGAACTGAGCTGTAGAGCCCACAACCCCTCAATAAGTACTTAAAATGTGCATAGATACGCATGTGATAAACTGCCTAGGAATGCACAATCCCAATATTATATTACCGTGCATCTGGTCGTTGGATGTAGTTGAATTAGTGGGATTTTATTGATATTTAACGGCTAGATATAATTATGATGCACTGTTACAATTACACTTAAAATTTACCCTAATATTTGAATCCGTCAATTGTTGACCTTACATATATTTAAACATTATATATGAATGATTATATTTTCTTCGCTTATTTTTTGGTGAAACTACCCAAAATAAAAATATAAAAATAAAAATTTACCCTATAATTACCAAAATAACTCTTGTTTTTTTTGTTTTTTTTTCAGATTTTTGTTTCTTTTAGCTTCAAACAAAAATTGTTTGCTTTAAATACCACTATGATGGGATTTGGCACTTTTTGGTTGCAGCTGGAATATTCAAAATTGGTAGCATTAATAATAGTAGCTGAGAGTTGGCTTCCACATCACAAGTACTTCCGGCAGAGGTGGAAAAACAATAATAACAAGGTCATTGGAGATGAAGAAGAAAGATGGAATAGTGAAGTGGGCTTTGCTTGTTGATGAGGCCGATGATGATGATTCTACCCGGCAAATTATAACCCCCATTCTTAGTAAATCTAGTTACGGAGGTTAGTAATTGATCTGTTTATTTATTTATTTATTTTTTGTTTTGCTCATTTAAATTATGACTTTTCTTTTTCCTGGATCTTGATTGGAAATGGTGGATTAATTCTAAGAGCTTTCAGCTTATTTGCATGTTTGTTTTGGACAAATTGTTGTTCAGTTATGTGTGTATTTGTCAAATTTGATGCCATGTATTAATTTTTCTAGAGAAAAATTGACTACTTGGTTGTAATCGTATGATCACTTTGGCTTGTGGGTTTTATATTACCACAATTAATTTCTCTTCATTGATGGTTAATTACAAGTTAGATCTTCTTGTTAACAAGTTGTTTATTCTGGTTTTGTTTGTAGAAGTTATCAGAATAAATATTTTTGTACAGTTTTCCAGGAGAAGGTAAATGAAATTAAAAAATTGTCATCCTCCTACGAAAGTTATAGTGAAAATGAAATGACAAGAAGATTGTGACGCTGAATCATCCTCCTACTGTAGTTAGCTCAGTGTGAGTACTAAGAATGATTAACAGAATTCAATGAAGTTTAGTTGTTAATGAAAATTGTTCAGCTTTTATATTTAACAACTAGAAAGTTTGATAATTTCTTGTGTACAATTGTAAATGCACTGGTTCCACTGTGATTTATGGCTGATGATGATATTGCATAATGATTATTTTAATTAGCTAGAGTGATTATATGGATTAACCATAAATCTTCTCTTAATGCTTGAGTGTGATTGTGAAGGTATTTGTTATCTAGCCACCACTCTGTTTTCTTGAGCACCAAGCCTCCCTTAAGTAAGTATTGGATTATTCTCGATATTGGTCGTTAGTGTTAAAATAGTTTATACAAGGTTATTTTAATATTTATTTTTGTATACATTAATTTACATTTGAGTAGCTATTTAATTTCCTGATCAAACTCAAACTTTCTACCATAAGCCAAAGGTTATATTATAAATACCTGCAGTAGGATAAGAGCAACTTTTAGGGGGGAAAAAAAATCTAAGGAGGGTTTTTCATAGAATAATTATATATAAAAAAAAAAAGAACAGTGATAAAGGGATTTGTGAGATTATTTTTAAAATTAAAGGGGGCTTCATGTATGATGATAGCGCAAACCTTCAGGATCTTGATAATCTTTTCCAACGGTTAAAAAGCTATATGAATTGAAATAGCTATATAAATTGATATAGGAGGGGAAAAAAATCCAAAAAAACAAAAAGTTCCCTAACTAATATTTAATTAAAATGACAAATTTTCCTTTTTGTGTTACACAGGGGAAGAAACTTGATGTTTTGTGAAGATAAATTTGCTTTTTAACTGGATCCACAGTTTCAGCTGCACATTACTTCCACTGCAAGTTTCTTAGTTGCATCAGGACACAAACCCTCGTTGAAATTTGCTTCAGTTAGTTCTATGGCACATTTGTTTTTGTTGAGACAAGCCTGCAATAATTATCAGGTATAAAAGAAATATATAAAAGTAAAATTTGTAGATTCGGATGCCTGCACGTTGTAAAATTCAGATTTGACACAACCGGTATAAAATCAAATCTAAATTTTATAACGTGCAAACATCTGCAATGAATAAGTGTATTTTTAACAAAATAACATCATAAATAATAAGAGCAAAATGAGGCCGTAATTACCTTCTCAACAACAGGAGTAGAATTAGGATCGTGGCAATCCCCCATGCTGAAGGAACCGCATTTTCCTGTTGGAGTTCCAAAGCTTGCAAATTTTACAGTGGAGATGCTACGGTTCTTAGGGCACTTGAGGTGAACAGCTGCATTACTAGTGCTGCTTTCATTTCCATCTTCATTAGCAGCAACAAGACCGCAAATGCTTGAGATATTACGCCGCGAGAACCTGATTCTCGTTGGATCTCCACCTTTCTCCTCGAAAATCACCAGAACGTTTCCGGATGGCTTGAACCAAGACCGGGGAACATGGTACCTGATTGATGCAATATAAACAAATAAATGGTTGTCGTAACAAGAAAAAAGATGCAAGCATTTTTGTTTTTTCTATCTTAACTTACCATCTTTGTGTTGGTTCCCCGCAACCAGTTAGGCATTTTTGTTGGTTGAATGTGCCCCTGTAATCGCATTCTTGAACACAATGATCATCAATAGAACTTCTCTTATCCCAGTATCTTCCAATCGGTTCACCATTTAGCCAAGCTTGGCCTTTCCCCATATGAAGCATATCTAAACCAATAGGTTCATCCCCAACCGGTTCATTCACAACAGCCTGTCACATTCCATGTACTAAGAAATTAGAAGCTATTTTTCGACACGAAAAATGGCGAATATCCCAAGTATTTTTTTACCTTATACCATGTGAGAGGCTGATTTTTTGGCGGTTCTGAAGTTGGTGTCCAATTTACATTAGTCAAATTATCAGGATTATATATACTAAGGTCTTCTCCTTGCACTCCTATCTGGAAAAACATAGGAGCCCCAAAAAGCGTAAGGTGAGGCTATAGAAATTTGAAAGGCTAGTAAAATAATTAACTCGTGTTAAACTAAATATTGAAGAAGCAAACCTTATAGGTCCAATTATATGAAGACAAGTCCAGGGTCCCGTTGTTGAAACCCTTGATCTTAACACTGGTTAATCCTGTTCCTGTCCACTCATAAAATGGTCCTGCACTCTAAAGCAGCAACAAGAGTAGCACTAGCAAGGATTTTGAATGTCGCATTTGATACAATCAGGAGTAACTCACAGTTGATCTTATATATCTTTTGCAGAAAATAATTATGTAAAATGATATAAAGGCAGGTGACTCACTGGTAAGCCAACTGTCATGCTTAGTAGATCAATTTTATTCTTCCCTGCTTTGAGAGGGATGAGAGCCGTGAAACTGAAGACGAGCGTGCCAGTTGAATACGTACTATTACCTAACGTAGGCAGAATGATTGTACTTATGTGAGCTTATTCAACAGATTTGACGACAAAATGAATTTTAGAAACTGATTGATGTTGAATGTGTCAATTCAACGGCTTATGTTAGTATACTAGAACATAAACAACAGTCTGGTCCAAAACGGAGAGGCATTGAGCTCCAAAAGAACCTTGGAAAAAGTAAAAAGATAATAATACCTTGAACTAGTTCCTCATTGATAAAAGCATGAAGTGTATGCCCCTTTGATTCAATTAGAAGAACCGGCTGGCTTCCTGTCCTTAAGAACTCTTCATCTTCGCTAACAATTATGCTGCAATCATAGAACAAATATGACACTTCAGATTCAGAAACTCTTTCCAGACTCATTCATAAATCTTGCGACAATAATGAATAGGCCCTGAGCTTTTACGAGCAAGCTTTTGCAATGGGTCGAATGAAGCATAATTGAATCAATTCAACCCCACATCAGTTTTTGGAGAAAAGGAAAAAGAATCTCTGAACCATAAATCCCGAAAGTCAACTGATAAAAAATCTGCCCATAAGGTTTTTTCAGAATGAGACTAACCTTGTTGTGTACCAAAGATAGTCAGTAGTATCGTTTGTGGTATTGAGATGATCGACAAGACCACTTTTAACAAAGTTAGCTTCCCCCCATATCCCAGTCATCTCCTTAAATACATCCCATTGTAGAGCTTTCGAACCTTCACTCGCTGATGAATCTGACTGCTGCAAATACTCTGGTACCATTTCAATTATCGACGTTTGAGTACTTACCTGCGTCATTTTTTTTTAACATTTTTAAGTTGGACATCTAACCAATTTGTAATGTCACACATGCACCTCAATTTTTATACTTCTAGAATTTGATAAAACAGGATAACTTAATATGAAACAATTCTCAAGTGCGGTCGTCTTAACAACAGTGTGTAAGGCCAAGCCCGCATTTTATAACATGCAGCCATCTGGCACTGAAAAGGGACTACGATATTGAAACTTACTTTTGCAGTGTTAAATGCTACATTCTTGCAGTCTGGGAGAATGCTAACCGACCATGCGGGCAAGAAATATGACACGTTTCTAAACACAACCGCTGTGTCAGTTGCATTATCTGTGTTAGCAAGAAATGCAGCACAAGCTCCAGAGGAATCAGCGTAGACATCGGCCTACAAAACAGAAACTTAAATCACAATAGAAGGATGACGTTTTAGGTTGAAAATCTAGAGGTTACAACAAGGAGAAACAAATTAATCACCTCTTGGGAAGGGCCTAGTGATAAGTTGATAGGGTCACTGTTGAGCAATACACCTTCACATAGCATTATAGCTTCATGAAGTTCTTTAAGGTGTCCCCACTTTGGATTCCTTGGTAAGCCTATAAACCAAAGTGGGAAATTCAGCATAACCATCAAAGAAATAACAAGAGCTAGCTAGAAGATGAATTTATAAAATATATTTAGTAGATTTTAATCATTAGACATGTAAAAATAACTCACCATATTCATCAATTGGGGCATCATAGTCATAACTTGTTGTAACAAAATCTCCTGATGTGCGACCAAAATTTGTTCCACCATGATACTATAAACCACAGGAAACAGCAAAATGGTAATTACGACAAGCAAATGTAAAAGTTTGGACATTTTTTTTTAACATTTTTAAGTTGGACATCTAACCAATTTGTAATGTCACACATGCACCTCAATTTTTATACTTCTAGAATTTGATAAAACAGGATAACTTAATATGAAACAATTCTCAAGTGCGGTCGTCTTAACAACAGTGTGTAAGGCCAAGCCCGCATTTTATAACATGCAGCCATCTGGCACTGAAAAGGGACTACGATATTGAAACTTACTTTTGCAGTGTTAAATGCTACATTCTTGCAGTCTGGGAGAATGCTAACCGACCATGCGGGCAAGAAATATGACACGTTTCTAAACACAACCGCTGTGTCAGTTGCATTATCTGTGTTAGCAAGAAATGCAGCACAAGCTCCAGAGGAATCAGCGTAGACATCGGCCTACAAAACAGAAACTTAAATCACAATAGAAGGATGACGTTTTAGGTTGAAAATCTAGAGGTTACAACAAGGAGAAACAAATTAATCACCTCTTGGGAAGGGCCTAGTGATAAGTTGATAGGGTCACTGTTGAGCAATACACCTTCACATAGCATTATAGCTTCATGAAGTTCTTTAAGGTGTCCCCACTTTGGATTCCTTGGTAAGCCTATAAACCAAAGTGGGAAATTCAGCATAACCATCAAAGAAATAACAAGAGCTAGCTAGAAGATGAATTTGTAAAATATATTTAGTAGATTTTAATCATTAGACATGTAAAAATAACTCACCATATTCATCAATTGGGGCATCATAGTCATAACTTGTTGTAACAAAATCTCCTGATGTGCGACCAAAATTTGTTCCACCATGATACTATAAACCACAGGAAACAGCAAAATGGTAATTACGACAAGCAAATGTAAAAGTTTGGACAGGGGCAAAATTCTAAAATAAGAACAGAAATCTGGATTAAAATAACAATGCATGGGCAAAGTTAAATACACAACTATATTTTTGGTTCAAATTATGAATAGAAATAAGGGGAAAAAAATTCTGAGCTCCACCCATGAGTTCGGGCACAATAATTAAGTGAATATTGTTTACTTTGGCACAATTTTCGTAATATTTTTCACAACTGTCTTAATTAGAAACGTAAAATGTGACCAATGATAAGTTGCTTAATGTGACAATTAAAAAGAAATAATTTAAAGTAGAATCGAAATAAATTAATAATTTTGATTAAATAATTTTTTATTTTGACTGGTTCTGACTTGGGCTTGGGGGCTCTATTTTATAAAGAAACACACTGCATGAATAAAAGAAGATCCAAATTGACAATACCATATAGTAGTTGTGTACACTGCCACCTTTTTGGATAAAACGAGCAACAGAAAAAGCAACATCCTGATGCGGCCTGTGAGGATCCGGAGCCCCAAATTTTTTAAACCTGCCAAATTTCAAGCATCAATAGTAACATATATACTCTAAATTCTAAAGAGATTAAATCAGAAATTTAAGAAAGCTTCAACAAATCAAACAATTTTTTGCATTACCATCCAGGCCAATTCTCAGTCCAAATTTTGGGCATTTTTGATGAATGAGGCGTGAATTGGTCACAGTAAAAGGAGTTACAAGTATCTATCTGCAATAAAATGAAACGAATTATATGGCTTTGAGTTAAAAGCTTGAAATTCTCGTTATTTTTATATCATTGTTATTATTATTATTTTTTTGCACCTGACATGTCTAAGCTTTTTTTTTTCTTGTTTTCATTCTTAAAAATCCCAAAAGAATATTTACTCAAAACATAAAAAAAAGGGTTTCCTAAACGAAGCAGCTATAAATTTTTAATTATTGGTTACATTTTTTTTAATCTAAAACTAATTTATTTCCGCAAATTCTACAAGTATTTATACAATATTACAATATCTAATAAAATTGTTTTCTGCTAACACTGAAAAACAGTAAGAATTGTTATTTATAGATGTTGTATTTTAGACTTGTAGAAAATCATTTTTTTTTATATTTGTATTTGTATTTGGACATGACAAAAAAAATTAATGATAGAGTTATAAACTCTTATACAAATTTATTTTGTTCAAATTAATGTGACCTAAATTAATTAATTAGATGAAAATTAAAAACAAAAAAACGCATGGGTCAAGATCTATTAAATTATGCCACATTAATTTATATAAATAAATTTATAGAATAGTGTATATCCCTACCATTATTTATTAAAAAAATTAAAATTTTATTGTATTTAAATTTTCTTAAAATTTCTGCCAAATTAATTATCTTGTAACTAATCTTTTACCACGGGGTCAGGGGCATCATATTGTTGGCACATAATCCAGGGCACTCCCGTATTTTGAGAAACAGCCATACTAGCAGCCCACATCGCATATTCCTTTCCTCCTTTATAAAATTGTTCATACCATTGATATTCATTTTCAACCTACACAATCCGAAAATTAATGTCAAAAAAATGCCTTTTGAAATCATTTGTTACCCAAAATGAAATATTAATAAATTGAAAGGGAAAGAAAAATAAAGATATCTTAAAGTTGGAAAGATCATTGCATTTTTAGTATCTTTATTTTTTTTTTCCCCCTTAGCCGTGCACATTATTGTTTATTTTTCTTCACGCTAAAGCTACATAAAATGGGGCATAAAGTAGTGTGGAAGCCGACTCCAACTTGCCTGTGCCAAAATGATGGGACCTCCTTGTGATGCAAAAAGTTTTTCCTTCTTCATCATGTCCACTATTAGTGTCATGAACTTTTGCATGTAAGACTATAAACACCCAATAGAAAAATGATTCAATAACATGTGTCCCAATTGCGATTATCTGCACTTTATAAACTATAAATTTGAAGCAATATAATGTTGGTAAAATATTATGTTTTATTGTTTCTACTTCACATTTTAGAAAGTGCGAACATATGACCGAGGCACAACCAGAAATCAATTTCATACCATGAATGGCTTACTATACGACCGGAAGACAGTGCCAGGAATGTAGTGCAACCAAACCGGTACGCCTCTAAATCATATTATCAACATTTAGATTTTAATTAAACGCAAATAGAAACAAAAGACTGTGATTGGATAAGAATACATATATATATATATATAAATATAATTAAGTAATTAAATTGCGTACCCATAATTGTACTCAGCAGCAACAAATGGACCAATACGCAGAATCATATACATCCCAGCTTGCTGAACAGTCTTCACAAACTTGACCAGATCATATCTTCCCTCGAACGAGTACTTGAAATAAATTCCCACATAAAAAGAAAAAAATGTCAATAAAATTGATAAATATATAACCAAAAAAAATAAAAAAAACCCTCTTACTTTGCCTGGAGAAAGCTCATGACCACTCCAAAACACATAGGATTCAATCGTATTTAAGCCACCTTCTTTTGCTGCTTGAATAAGCTCCGGCCACATCTACCACATGCCACATTTAGATTAAGCTTCATTTTTTTTTTATGGCAAATAATTTGAAAATTATCAGATACGGAAATTTGCACTTCTCTATAAAACAATTGTATGGACATTCACAAGAGAAAAAGAACTAAATTGAATTTGTTGTGTAAAAAACTTATATGACAATATCTTTCTCTTAACCAAAAAATGAATTATGTTATAGACAATCCAAATTGTTTATCCAACATATAAAAATAAGAGGAAGAGAGATAGAGTGATGACTCACCGCAGGAACGCTGCGAGGATAATGAATGGAAGCAGAAAGGAAAAGCTTTCGACATAGAGAATCCAAATGGTTTATCCAACATTTCAAAAATAAAAATAAGAGAAAGAGTGATAGAGTGATGACTGACTGCAGGAACGCTGCGAGGATAATGAATGGAAGCAGAAAGGAAAAGCTTTCGCCGGCCGTCAATGATTAAAGAGCGATGATCGTACGTTACATTTGCTGCCGAGCAAAATGAGTTGAAGCAGCTGAAGGAGAAGAAGATGAACAAAACGATTAGCCTAACCGGTAATATTTTCATTTGCTTCATCTCATATATATATTTCTTGACGATAATGTTGATAAAATTTCAGTGCTTGAGCAGCTGGTGAAATATTGAAGCTCTTGTCAGCCTGCAAATATATCTACATCAGCCTCGGCCATTTATAGGAATGTTGGTAAGCATCTGAGAAAAGCAACTAAAGAAATGTAAGCAATATCGGATAAGGAGATAGTAACATTAGGGTCTCTATTCTTTTGATATTCTATTTTTAAACTGACACGGTCGGTCCATGTTTATCAATTAGATCCCTTACCTTTTTGAATATCACCATAATAACAATTACTAATGAATGTAACTTAAAAAGTATCTTGAAATTGAAAGAAATTACTTGTAAAGAAGATGTTCTACTCTCAATATGGCGATTGAACTCCTTCCATTAAACTAGAGATATTAAGTGAGAATTAACCACCCAATTAAGGAGTATATGTTTATTTATAAGTTATAGACTCTTAAGTTGTGAAGATTTATTAAAAAAAAATGTAATATTTAAGAATTTAAAGTTCAGTAATATAAAGGTAGTTTATTTTTCTGAACACCCAGGGCATCATATTGATTTTTTTTTTAATGCGAGTTAGTTTGGTTATTTCACTTATTTTCATAAAAATTGGAGAATCTTTATGATAATAATGAAAATACTACGTCTTTATACGTAGAACCTTAAAACGTGAGGGACTCCAATGTTATTATAAACCATTAGATAAGTATCTCCCCAATTAAAACGAAGCGGCCCGCATATCGGATAGCAGATAAGATATTCGAAATATTACAGCAAAGATATTTATATTTTAAACTAATCAGTTGACTCGAGTATCGAATTATTGCTGACAATCATTACTTTTGTTACAATTTTCAATTAAAAGAAATAGCTGTAAGATATATTTCCAATTGACCACCTTGAATGAATATGCTGTAAGATATATCACAGGCGTTACAGCCTTGCATTTATAGTTGGGAATATATATATTTGGAGACAGCCGCTTCCTAAAACCAATAGGATACGAAAGCAATAAATTGGTAATTAAATACTAAAATTATGATAAAAATTCCATTTTGATACAACTGCACATGCAGCAGAATCAAAAGAATTTTATTTTTATTTTTTAAATATTTATTTATTTATGTAATAAATAAAAAATAATTTTTTTCTCAAACAAAATTTAAACAATTTTTTTCTCCACTAAAATAGTAGCAATTTGAAGAGCCCATGCATGGCAAGGACCTTACCATGGAAAAAAGAGTGAAGTTTTCAGAATCTCTTTGTTCACGGGTCATTATCAAAACAACATACATTTTTTTTTTAAAATTTGAGAGAATATGGAAGTTTTCCTTTTCCATCGAGGACCATTGAATTGCTGCTCTCTGCGAATTGACTCATCTTCATCCTCGTGATCGGATCCGCCGACAATTTCAGCATTATCAAGAACATCTTCACAGCTGGCACCAAATTGGAAAGTGAAGGCGTTGGGTTTGGCCTGGTTAGGATTTGCGTATACTGGACTCACCCCACAACATTTCACCTTGTGGTGACCTTTGCCGAAATCTGACCAATACTGGATTAGGAAGTCAAATGAAAGTGCAGCGGTTGCCTGGTGGCCTCCATTGACTCCATCTGGCAGCCCAATCCCAATATTCCAACAAGGGTATAATCCAAGCATGACATGATTTGAGTTAAAGCCCGCGTTGTCAAACAACTCGAAAAAGTACTGATGATTAGAACCGAACTTACATCCCACTCTGAAGAAACATGAGGTATTATCGTGATCGGAATCAATTTCAATAACCGCACCAATCGCAAACCCGATGAAGAGTTTGTTGCCACAGCGATGTGGCAGTTGAATAGTTATTGAAGATCCCAAATATCGATTGCTGAACCACTCCGGAATCTCACTTCCTGGTAAAAAAAAGCTGATGCCGCGCGGCCTATCAAATTCCTCAGTTCAGAATGTGGTAAAATCCTAAAAATGCATTTTAAAAATAAGGGCAGGAGAAAAAGAATATATTGGGTACCTTTCCACAGAATAGTCTCAGTGATGCAATCGTCACTTGCTGAATGCTTTGCTGCATATCTGCCCAAATACTTTGATTTTGATTCAGCTTCAGTCAATTAACAAATATAAACGGCGACAGGAACATGTTACTTTCACTGGTATGATTGGATAGTGTGTCCAGGACGGATGCATCCAGTGCTTCTAGACATGATGGAAGTTCTGGCAAAGATTGGAGCCGCTTGCAATTCCTTGCATCTAACATCACCAAATGCGGTGGAAGCTCTGGTAGCGATGATTGAAGCATAATGCAATCAAATAAGTGAAGCCATTTTAGCCTTGACAGATGGCTTATACCTGAAGGTAAACTCTCAATTATTTCTACTCAGATCTAACTCTACCAATGGGATAGACAGCCAATATCTCGAGGGATTTTTATGATCTCACGGTAGGATAATGGTGCCTGAGGAGTGGTCGTCGACACCCCTGCAGCACTAAGGAATTCCAGAGCTTTTAAATTGCCCAAGCTCTCTGGCAAGCTACCAGGTTTAGTGCAACCCATCAACTGTAGCTCCCTGAGCCCTTCTAGATTTTCAATTGAAGATGGCAGCTCTTTAATGTTGCTTGCCTCTGCTAAATTAATTATTTCTAGGAGTTGCATTTGTTGGGGAAAAATCAGGTTTTTAAATTTTTTATAAAACTTTTTGAAGATCGCTCTCATATAATATATAAGAATTTGTATTGTAGAAATCGTACCTTGAAAATCCGAGTTGCCTTTTTCCGCTGAAGTGATTTAGGCTCCTAGATCACGATCCGCCACCACCACTCCTGTTAGATCACGATCCGTCACCACCACGTTTATTAGATCACGAACTGTCACCAATGATCTTCCAGGTTATGACTCAGGTTCGATCTGCACTTGACGTGTGGGCGCCTTTATCACTACCAAAGCAACTAGCACGAGAAAATTTTTCTCTCAACAATGGAGAGAAAAATCTTATTCTCTGATTTGTATAAAGTGGCTTCTCTCTTTTTCTTTAGAGAAAAGTAAGCCTTATATATATCTCCCTTTAGTGAAAACCCTAGGCTCCAAGAAAGCCCAAAATAAAACTCACGTTGTTTTCTTTTTCAATATGGGACCCACCTTGTAAAATAACATAAGGCCCCTTACACATAAGCTTATTAAATGGAGCCTCCCACTAAATGATATATTTAGGCTTTTGACCCAAATAGCTAGTTATCTTGCTTATTAGTCCAGTAGTGGTGCAGTCAATTAAATGAGCTAACCCGGGGATCATTTGGGAACATACAATAGTGGCTACAATAATTAGGCCTGTAATTAAACTAGCCCAATTATTTAATTCCAAATCTACTCCACTAAAAGATTGGAACTGACTTCCATAATTGTATGCTCGAATAATAATTCGTCCCAAGCCACATTGATTTCTTTACTGCACAATCCTTTGTACCACATCGTTAATTAAATTGATATCTCAACTGTCCAATCAATTTAATAACATCTTTTTCCTTGATCCTTACTGGTTTTCTCTAATGATCATTTTCAACATACTAAATATGTTGACACACTCTGGCCAGAGAATTCTATGATCAAGTGCCGAAAACCCATCAAGAGATGTGTTGTACAAATTCTATATTGTTAATCCATAACTCCAATACTCATAATTGCTCCCACCAAGATACCGGGTAATCTTGACCACAAGAATGTGTCGTGCCCATTGGTAACTCAAATGGAATAACAATTACAATCATGAAATCATAATTAACTCAAGATTAAGATTACAGTAAAATCAACGCCTATGAGATTTAATAAGTCTGACAGTTATTACAAAGTTAATTAAATCTCATATGTGATCCTGTTCAATGTAGTCGTACTACATCAATAAATTCATACATGATTAAGACAAATCATTCAATGAATTTATTACAGTCTATACCTAAATAAAGTGCCCAACTTTATTTATCAACTGCGAACTAAATTTATTTAATCATAAGATAACTTGTATTTATGTCTTCTGTGAATCCACATGGTGATCACATAAATACATATAATATGATTAAATGGACTTTAATACAAACATTAATGCAATGAAGATATTTGAATAAAATACCTCATTTATTTTATTAATCAGAAAAATCTGTTTATTACAATTAAATAAACACATATGCTTTTAAAGAGCATATTTTCCCAACAACATTTTCTCCAAGATTTCTGGGAAACTCCCAAGCTGTTCACAGAAAGCAAGATGAAGGCTGCGAAGAGATTTCAATTTACAAATGCTAGTTGAAAGACTCTTCAGACTCTAGCAATTACTCATTTCTAAGGTTTCAAGATCGGGTAGGCAATCAATTGATGAGGGAACTTCTTCTATTGGGGTATGCCTTAATTTTAGCTCTACTACATTGCCTGAAATCCTTGGAAACTCCCTGAGATTAACACACTTGGAGCAATTGATCTCAATGGAAGATACAAAATGAATGTTCTGTGGAAAGCACCTAAGACTTTCACAACCCTCCAGACTCAAGTTAGCAAGATTGTTAAAATTCTGGATATACGAGGGAATTGTTAGGAAATTGGTGGGTGAAGTAGGACCGCAGCTAAAATAAAATTGAAAGAAAAATAAAGAACAAGCACAATAGAAGACACCATAATTTACATGGTTCGGCTTTTAGCTTACGTCCACGGGCGAAAACAGACTGGAAATATTTTACTAGTTAAAATGAGTTACAAGTATTGTAGTATTTTAGTTCACTTCCCAAAATCTCAATACACCCAAACTCTCAGAACACTAATCACTCAAGAGTTTGTTAAACTCTTAATACTCTCAACTCTTAAATGAAAGAAATGCTTTTCTCTCAATGGAATTGGATGCAAAAATGAGGGTGAGAAGCCCTCTTTATATAGCCAAAATTTTGGCTCTTTTTTGAACAAGTCAACACGGCACCACCAATAATGGTGGGCCGTGTTGAATGGCATGGCACCGGCTATCTAGATGGCCGGTGCCAGCCATGACTTTTAACATTCTCCCACTTGGAGATTAGATTGAGAATCAATCAATGTCTACGCCATCCCTTCTGCTTCGCCGTAGTTATGTTGCCTACGTTGCTGCTAGGCCACAAGAGGATCTACTCCAGACAAACTTGTCAGTATTGATCGGCTTGGTCAAAACTTCTGCTAGGTTCTCTTTGGTATGGATTTTCTGTAAATCCACACTTCCATCTTCCACTACTTCACGAACGAAGTGATACTAAACTCCTATGTGCTTTGTCCTGGAATGAAAGGTTGGATTCCTTGCAATGTGCAAGACACTCTGATTATCACAAAACACATGAATTTTCTGTTGTTTGTGCCCGAGCCCCTCCAATAACCTTTGTATCCAAATAGCTTCCTTGCAAGCGTGTGTAGCTGTCATGTATTATGCTTCTGTTGTAGATAAAGCCACAACGGTCTGCAGTTTCGAAACCCAGCTTACAACTGCTCCCGCAAGTGTAAACACATAGTGGATTTTCTTTTATTAATATCTCCTGTAAATCTAAATCCACATAGCCCCTGACAGTAAACTCTGATCCTCCATAACATAATGCAACATCTGAGATTCATCTGATGTATCTCAGAATCCTTTTCACAGCTATCCAATGCTCTCCACCAGGATTTGCCATGTATCGACTAACTGCTCCCACTGCTTGTGCAATGTCTGGTCTTGTACATATCATAGCGAACATCAAACTTCCCACTGCTGATGCATACGGTACTCGAGACATCTCCTTCCTCTCTACTTCATTGCTAGGACACATACTTGAGGATAATTTGAAATTAACAGGAAGTGAGGTAGAAATTGACTTACAATCTTGCATGTTGAAGCGCTGCAAGATTTTCTTCAAGTAATTCTTCTGTGAAAGCCAAATCTTCTTGTTATTTCTGTCTCGGTGAATTTGCATCCCTAGAATCTTGTTTGCTGGTCCCAAGTCCTTCATTTCAAACTCCCTAGCTAAATGTGCCTTCAATTCTTGGACTCGATCTTTGTTGGGGCCTGCTACCAACATGTCATCCACGTACAACAGTAAAATGATGAAATCATTATCTTCAAACCTCTTGTAATATGCACAATGGTCTGAACTGAGTCTGTTGTATCCAAGGCTCGTGATGAAGGAGTCAAATCTCTTATACCAACACCTCGGCGCCTGTTTGAGACCGTATAGAGATTTGTTCAACCTGCAAACCAAGTTCTCCTTTCCTGTTTTTGTAAAACCTTCTGGTTGGAGCATATATAATTCTTCTTCAAGTTCTTCATGAAGAAATGCAGTTTTCACATCTAACTACTCTAGATGTAAGTCAAATGTAGCACACATCACCAAGACTACTATGACTGTTGTGAGTTGAACCACTGGAGAAAATATCTCGTTGAAGTCAATATCTTCTTTCTGAGCATATCCTTTCACCACCAATCTCGCACGATACCGCTCCACTTGGTCATTGCCATCACGTTTGATCTTGTAGACCCATTTGTTTCCAATGATTTTTCTTCCACGTGGTAGTGGTACAAGTTCCCATGTCTTGTTCTTGTGTAGAGCTTCAATTTCTTCCTGCATTGCTGTCATCCACAAAGCAACATCTGAACTGTTTAAAGCTTCATGGAAAGTTGAAGGCTCTCCATCCTCTGTTAGAAGACAGTATGCAACATTGATCTTTGTGACATACTCCGAGTGCCATGCTGGCGGTCGTCTTTCACGAGTTGATCGACGAACTTCTGGAGCCTCGGATTCGACTAGTTCTTGTTCCTCGTCCTCTAGTGTTGCTTCAGAAGAATCTAAATCTTCTGGATTATTTTCCACATTTATCGGTATAGTCTCTAACTTTTCTTTTACACTACTATCATCTTCATCTTTCCTTTGCAGTTGATCTTCTACAAAAATAATATCTCTGCTGATGACGATCTTGTGGGCAGTAGGGTCCCACAGACGATACCCCTTTACTCCATCAGCATACCCCAAGAAGATACATCTTCTAGATTTTGGATCCAGCTTTGTTCTTTCTTGGGCATTGTACATCACGTACACAGGACATCCAAATGCATGTAGGTAGGAATAATCAGCTGGCGTTTCAGTCCACATCTCCATCGCCGTCTTCAACCCAATAGCTGTAGATGGCGACCGATTTACTATATAACATGCAGTTTTGGCTGCTTCTACCCAGAATGAATTGGGCAGACCAGCAGTCTTCAACATAGCTCTTATTCTTTTTGTAAGAGTTCTGTTCATCCGCTCCGCCACTCTATTTTGTTGAGGAGTGTATGCCACCGTGAACTGCCTTTGAATACCTACTTGCTTACAGAAAGCAAGAAACACGCCGTCTGTATACTCTCTACCATTGTCTATCCTCAAGCACTTGATCTTTTCACAAGATTCAAGTTCCACCCGCGCTTTGTATTCTTTAAACACTAGAAATACATCTGACTTTTTCTTAATTAGATACACTCAACATCTTCTGGAATAATCATCAATGAAAGTCACCATGTACTTTGCACCTCCCATGGATATATCTGGTGATTCCCAAACATCAGAATGAATCAAGTCTAGAATGCATTTACTTCTAGCAATAGATCTATTGAATTTTAATCTATGCTGCTTACTTGTAACACAATGCTCGCAAAATGGTAAACTTACCGATTTGAGCCCCGGAAGTAATTTTCGCTCAGAGAGAATCTTCAAACCTTGTTCTGACATGTGACCAAGTTTGAGATGCCACATCATCGTTGACTCTTCTCCATTTGACGCGACACATGCATCAACCTCCAGTAGTGTTTCTCCTTTAAACATGAATAGATTAGCACCGATCTTTTCTGCCTTCATCAATACAAGCGCACCTTTAACGATCTTCATAATTCCATTCTCCACATGAGTTTTGTACCCATGACTATCCATTTGTCCCAAAGATAATAGATTTTTCTTCAGGCCGTTGACATGTCGTACCTCCCCAATTGTGCGAATTGTACTATTAAACATTTTTATTTTGATAGTACAAATACCAGCGATCTCCAAGGCATGATCATCTCCCATATATACAGATCCTCATGAGATAGGTTCATATGTGTGGAATCATTCTCTGCTAGAGGTCATGTGCCAGGTAGCCCCTGAGTCTATTAGCCAGACATCAGATAGTCATTTTCTGCCTTCTAAAATAGTTATTGCCTCGCTGTAGAGAATTTTGCCATCATTTGGGGTACTTGCTACACAACCCTGAGCATTCGATGACTCAGGTTCTTTGCCCTATTTTCTCTTCTGGTTACTCCAACACTCTTTTTTGACATGTCCTTTCTTGCAACAGTTGTAGCCTTTAACATTCTTCTTACTTCTGGATTTTGATCTACCATGATTTTGACTCCCACTGGAGCCACGTTCCGTTGATCTCCCTCTCGTCACCGATAGCGCCTCCGCTTGCTGCGAACTTGCTTGCTTGTTTTCCTTATTTTTCCGCCTGCTCTCCTCATTTAATACGGAGGCTGCAACATCGTCGAAAACTAGACTGTCCACTGGATTGTTGTTCGTTAGGTTGATGATGAGCTGATCATATGAATCTAGTAGAATTTGAAGTAGAAGCTCTGAACGTTCATTCTCCTCTATATTATGACCCAATGTTGTGAGTTGTGAAAATAGAGTCTTCAAGATGTTGATGTGGTCGGTCACCATTATAGATTCCAACATTCGAAGAGTATAGAGTTTCCTCTTCAAGAATATTTTATTGTGTGGTGACTTGGCCTCGTACAATTTTGTAAGAGTATCTCATATTTCCTTTGCTGTATTTTTCTCTACCACACTGGATAATACTCCATTTGTAAGTGCCAAGTGTATATCAGAAATGGCATTGCCATCTATCTCATTCCACTTGTCATCAGTTATTTTCATGGGCTTTTCTCCAATTACTGCCAAGCAATTATTTTTCCTCAATACAGCTTTCAACATTTTCCACAACGAAAAATTGTTTCCGTTAAATTTCTCAATTTCATACTTTGCCGCCATTTTGTTGATAAATACCGCACACAAACTAGTGTACCACCTTGAATAGTTGTAAGTATGTGTGAGAATGCACACCAAGAAAGTTCCCAGGAAAGACTGGAGGAGTCACAATGATCTCACTTAAAACCCAGACTCCTTAAGCTCTTATCGCTTTTGTGACAGAACTTTCCTAAACATGTACAAAACCACAAAGTTGTTTTACTCACACCACTATTCCCTACTTTGCACCGTAAAATTCTTGGATCGCTCACACCGTTTCACGTGAATAGTACCATATACGTGAATAATACCCCTTACGTGAACAGTACCCGACTCTAAAAATACAACCAATAGCTCTGATACCACTATTAGAAAATTGGTGGGTGAAGCAGGACCGCAGCTAAAATAAAATTGAAAGAAAAATAAAGAACAAGCACAATAGAGGACACTAGAATTTACGTGGTTCGGCTTTTAGCCTATGTCCACGGGCGAAAACAGACTGTAAATATTTTACTTGTGAAAAGGAGTTACAAGTATTGTAGTATTTTAGCTCACTTTCCAAAATCACAATACGCCCAAACTCTCAGAACACTAATCACTCAAGAGTTTATTAAACTCTTAATACTCTCAACTCTTAAAGGAAAGAAATGATTTTCTCTCAATGGAATTGGATGCAAAAATGAGGGTGAGAAGCCCTCTTTATATAGCCAAAATTTTGGCTCTTTTTTTTTTGAACAAGTCAACACGGTACCACCAACAATGGCGGGCCGTGTTGAATGGCATGGCACCGGCCATCTAGATGGCCGGTGCCAGCCATGACTTTTAACAGGAATGAGAGCCAAGCGTGTGCAATTCCGAAGATTCATTCTCTCGAAATTTGGAGTTTCCGATGGTTCTGGAATTTTAGTGAGATTGGTGGAGTGATTGAGGTCAATATATTTTAATTTTGGAGCTTTCTGCAAAAGCAAATAAACAATTACTAGAATAAATCAGCACCAAAGAACTTCACAATTAAATCTCTTTAAGGATCGAAAAACAAACAAATGTTTGGTATTAGTGTTTCATTATACCTTTTTTCCTTTCCATATTTGCTCAACTTTACTATAAGGTAAGTTGAGTTCAATAAGATTTTTTGGCTTAAAATCGAATGGCAATGTCTTCAAGGGATATTGGTGCCAGTGGAGATATCTCAATTCCTTTGGAAGATAATCTAAACCTTGATCAAGATGCACTTTAGAGCTCGCAATTGGAATAGATATGAACTTAGGAACGTAGAATTTTAGCAATCTGAGATTGGGCATATTTTTAAAGGCTCCACAAGTTAGATGGATGCCTGTTTTATTGGACAAATAAAGGAATATTCCTTTAATTTTATCAGTCCCCTTATAAAAAAAAGCAACAATGAGTTAGCATAAAATCCAAGAAAAAACTTTCATAAAAATTTATTAAAAGCTCCTTAATTGGGCCCAAAAAAAAATTGCATTTGTTCTTTTTTTTTCACAATTTGTATATGGGCAAAACAAAAATGCATGGGCTATTTTCACAGTTTCAAGTCCCCCTATATGGCACTCAATTTATTTCGACACTCTTTATAAATTTAGTGTGTGTATAGAGCGAGAGAGAAAACACTATTAAACCATGTAGTTTAATAGAGTCAGTATCTAATGCATTATAAAACCGTGTATTTTAATAGTGTGTTTGCACTAATTCTATTACACCACATGTTTTAATGTATTCACATGAAAAAAAAAATAAGGCGCTACACGAGAGATTGCTTACACACATATTCGAAAAACACTTCAATATTCCAAAATTAATAAAATTTAGAGTTTTCTCTAAAATTTTAAAATAAAAACTTGTTCTCTCGACATCTTCAACCAATAATTTACTTAATTATGGTTCTTGTGTTTTAGGTTGTTTTGCTCATACAAATAATTTTACTTAAGGATGTTTTGGTAATAATAAAATTTACTGAAAAATGGGTATGCCAGTGTGGTTAGGAAAAAATACATACAACCGTCCAAACAAAACATAAAAAAAGGTAGATTCTTACCTTATTATACTTCAATACACGACTGACATCCTTATGATCCCACAATCTGCTACGTTTGCCTGGCTCTTCGTAAGATTCTTTGCAAATAATCTCTCTTCCCATTTCTTGCAACAAATCATACATTTGCAACATGTTATCTACTATTGTTACGAGAGACTTATCAATAAGGACATCTAGTTGGGGAGACACAAAATCATCAAGTACCCTCATCACAAAATATTTATCCTTATCCTCAAAGAAACATGCAATGTCTAGAAATATATTCTTCGCCTCAAAAGTTAAATCATTAAAACTAATCTTTAGTATATCATAAATATGATAAATATCAGATTCACAGATTTGATTTAAATCGTCCAGTACATTTTACCAATGTGTTTTGCTTTTCTGATAGAGGGAGGAACCCATCACTTTGAGAGCTAATGGATTGCCTTTGGCATACCGTACAACCCTCCACGAGTGACCTATGAGATCTTTAGGACACTGATTTTCTTTAAAAGTGTAGTTACAAAATTGTTCCAAAGCCACATCAAATTGCAATCCATTTACCCTGTATATTTTCTCCACTCCAAATTTTTCGAGAACTCGTTTATCCCCAGTGGTAACAATAATTCTACTTCCCAGGCCAAATTGATCAAGCCCTCCAATTAAACCCTCCAATTGTCCAACTTTACTCACATTATCGAGCAAAATTAACACCTTCATGCACTGGAACCTCCCTTTAGTAAATTGTGGAATATTGGGGCCAGCTACTACAAGTTTTTCACTTAATATTGTTGAAAAAATTTGCTTTTGTAGATGTTCTATTCCACCCCCTGTTTCTGAATTTCTCCTAACATCTGCCACGAGGCATGTCCCTTCAAACCCACAAGAGAATTGATTGAAAATAGTTGTAGCAATTGTTGAAAAGTTGACAAAACTTGGTGACAAATTGGCCAAAGTTGGCGCTGACCTTGGAAATTTGACACATGCACGTGGCTAAGCATGCAAAGCTTGAAAAGTTGGCACAGACCCTTAGAAATTTGGATGAAGCATGTGGTTGGAATCGTGAAATTGAAGCCAAAGGAGTTGGTGAAGCATGTGACAGTTTGACAAATTCACAACAATTTTGACAATTTGGCAAATTGTTGGTGAACGCCGAATTTGTAATAGTGCAAAATACTTCCTATAAATAGAGGGGGGCTTTTCATTTGTTAATCATCCCAAAATTGTTAAACTTATAAGTTTATAAGCTTTTGAGAGTTCTTAGAGGGTGAGCAATTGGAGAGTGTGCGTGAGAGTACTTGGTGTATTTGGGTTCTGGGAAAGTGAGATTTTTTTACTCAAATAATTGTTAATAATACAATTATTTTTCTCTTGCTCCCGTGGATGTAGGTTTAATTACCAAACCACGTAAATTTTGTTTCCTTTATTTTTCTATAATTATTTGGTGCACTTGATTCCGCATTTCGTGCACAACAAGTGGTATAAGAGCCAACGGTTCGTACTTGAGGGGATACGGTACTGTTCACGTATACGGTATTGTTCACATATGGTACTATTCACGAATACGGTGGAGACATCCATTTGTACTTAAGAAATAATTTATTGTAAGTAGTGTGTATTTTCGCATGTCTAGGAAAGTTCTGTCAACAAATGCGATAAGAAGTCTAAGGATTCTGATTTTTAATTGGGACCGAGTTTCTGTCCAGTTTCCTGGAAATTTTTCTAGTGCATTTATTCACCCGAAATTAACATCATAAAGACTGTTTTTCAAGTGGAAATAGTTTGTTGAGAAAATGGTATAAGATGAAACTTCCAGAATTAGGGAGAGATCTACTGAGACTATTTTAGGAGACACTTCAGATGGGAGGCGAGATGTGTCAAATCGCTATTCAGCACATGTTATAGGAGCCCAAAAGATCGATGTTGAAAAGTTTGATGGGAAAATCAACTTCGGCATGTGGAGGCGCGAAGTTATGGATGTCCTTATTCAAATCGATCTCGATATTGTTCTGAAAAATAAAAGACACTTGTATGATGAAGAAATTTGGGATCGTATGAACGAGAAAGCCTGTGGACATATTAGATATTGTTTGACCAATGAGATGAAATACTTTGTGAAAGATGAGGAGTGTGCGATAACTTTGTGGCGTACATTGGAGGAGAAGTACTTGTTGAAAAGTCCTGAAAATCGCCTTCATGCAATGAGCCAAGTATATGGCTTTTGAATGAAGCCTAGGGTGTCAACGAACGATCATGTCTGAAGATTTGAAAAGTTACTTACTGATTTGAAGAATTTTGATGAAGATATTAAGGATGAAGTCAAGGTTATGATTCTGCTACACTCACTGCCAGAGGAATATAGCTATTTTGTGACTACTTTAATATATGGGAAGAGTGTGATCGTCTTCAAAGATGTTTGCACAACATTGACTAGCTTGGAGATTCAGAATAATGATAAAAATTCTGAACGAGCATCGTCTGAAGCTTTGGTGAGCACATATTAGGCGATGGAGAAAAAGAAAAAACGTGGTAGAAAGAATTCTCGATCCAAATTGAGAAGCAGAAATATAGCTCGAGACGAGTGTGCATTTTGTCATGAAAATAGCCATTGGAGGAAAGATTGTCCAAAGGCTCAAAAGAGAAATGGGAAGAAACCAGCAACAGCAAACATGGCATGGAAAGAGATGAGGACTCTGATTATTCACTAAGTATTACTCCTGTAGCATACATGGCTAGCTCGAGCGAGTGGATACTTAATACTGGAGCAACCTATCATTTGTGTCCTATTAAGGAGTGATTTACGGATTTTCGTAATTTGAAATCAGGTGCAGTTGTGATAGGGAATGATCAACCTTGTCGCACAATGAGGATATGAACAATTCGGCTAAAAATGTTTGATGGAATGATCAGAGAACTCAATAAGGTTAGATTTGTTCCAGCTTTAAAGAAAAATCTAATTTCTGTAGGTGCTTTGGAAGCTAAAGGCTATAAGGTTACCATTGAAGATGGCACAATGAAGTTTACACATGGGGTTATGGTGATTCTGCAAGGGGTTCGACATCACAATCTATACTATTTAAAGGAAGGTACAACTGATGAAGCAAATGTTGTTGAGGCGCACAGTGACACAACCAAGTTATGGCATGTACGACTGAGACATGCTGGAGAGAAGTCTTTACAAACTCTGATGAGGCTCGGACTCTTAAAAGGTACCAAAACCTGTAAATTAAATTTCTGTGAGCATTATGTAATAGGCAAGAAAATAAGGATCAAGTTTGATACAGCTAATCACGATACTCGTGAGATTCTTGAATATATTCATAGTGATGTATGGGGACTAACCAAGACTGCATCAATTGGTGGAAGCCATTATTTTGTTACATTTGTTAATGATTTCTCTAGACGTGTGTGGGTGTACACCATGCGAGTAAAGGATGAGGTTCTAGAGATTTTCGTGAAATGGAAGAAATTGGTGGAGACAAACTAGCAGAAAGATCAAAGTATTACGATTTGATAATAGGGGTTAATACACTTCTGATCCATTATTGCAAGTATGCCAGAACGAGAGTATTAAAAGACATTTCACGATGAGACATACTCTGCAACAGAATGGTGTGGATGAGCGTATGAATCGTACTTTGCTGGAGAAAGTACGATGTATGTTATCTAAGGCTAGTTTATATAAAAAGTTTTGGGCTGAAGCTATGAGCTACACAAGTCACTTGGTAAACCGGTTGCCTTCTGCTGCAATTGGAGGTAAAACTCCTATGAAAATGTGGTCTGGAAAGCATGCACAAGACTATAATTCCCTTCATATATTCGGGTGTCCAGCTTATTATCATGTCAAAGATGGTAAGCTGGATCCTCGTGCTAGAAAAGCTATATTTATGGGATTCAAAAGTGAAGCAAAGGGCTTCAAGCTTTGGGATCTTGAAAATAAAAAGTTTATGTGTAGCAGAGATGTCACATTTAATGAAGCTTCAATGATGAAAGCTTCAAGTTCTCAGCAGGTGGAGAACAAGACCAAAAATGTATTGCAGCAGGTGGAGTTTGATACAACTCCATATGTACCAGTTAGTTCTACATTAAAGAATGGTTTAACTATAAAGGTGACACCTAGAGTTGAAGAAGATGTTATTTCTTCTGATGTTCCACAAAATGAAGAAACAATTGATGATGTAGATAATGATGATTTTATAGCAACAAGGAGGCCAAGAAGAGAGATAAAGAAACCCAGATGGCTTACTAAAGACATGGTGGTAGCCTATGCACTTCCAGTTATTGATGATGACATCCCCAACACTTTCAGTGAAGCATTACGCAGCAGTGAAAGTGATCAATAGAAGTTAGCGATGGAAGAAGAGATGAAATCTCTCCATCAAAATCAAACTTGAGAACTTGTAAAGTTACCAAAGGGAAAAAAGGCTATTGGGAATAAATGGGTCTACACCAAGAAGCAAAAATCTCTGAATCAATCAACTCCTCGATACAAGGCAAGGCTCGTGGCAAAAGGTTTTGCTCAAAAGGAAGGTAATGTATTGCAGCAGGTGGAGTTTGATACAACTCCATATGTACCAGTTAGTTCTACATTAAAGAATGGTTTAACTATAAAGGTGACACCTAGAGTTGAAGAAGATGTTATTTCTTCTGATGTTCCACAAAATGAAGAAACAATTGATGATGTAGATAATGATGATTTTATAGCAACAAGGAGGCCAAGAAGAGAGATAAAGAAACCCAGATGGCTTACTAAAGACATGGTGGTAGCCTATGCACTTCCAGTTATTGATGATGACATCCCCAACACTTTCAGTGAAGCATTACGCAGCAGTGAAAGTGATCAATAGAAGTTAGCGATGGAAGAAGAGATGAAATCTCTCCATCAAAATCAAACTTGAGAACTTGTAAAGTTACCAAAGGGAAAAAAGGCTATTGGGAATAAATGGGTCTACACCAAGAAGCAAAAATCTCTGAATCAATCAACTCCTCGATACAAGGCAAGGCTCGTGGCAAAAGGTTTTGCTCAAAAGGAAGGTATTGACTATAATGAAATTTTCTCTCCAGTTGTAAAATATACTTCCATTCGTATCTTACTTGCCTTAGTTGCAGAATATGAGTTAGAGTTGGCTCAATTGGATGTTAAGACGGCGTTTTTACGTGAAGATTTGGATGAGGAAATCTATATGATTCAGCCTTGTGGTTTCAAAGTTGTTGGAAAGGAGAATTATGTGTGTAGGTTGATTAAATCTTTGTACGGACTGAAGCAATCGCCAAGGTAGTGGTACAAAGATTTGATCAATTTATACAAGGGCAGAAATTCATCAGAAGTGAACATGATCATTGTGTTTACTTTAGAAGACTACTAGATAGAGCTTTCATCTATTTGTTACTTTATGTCGACGATATGCTTATAGCATCGAAGAATAAAGATGAGATCGAAAGATTTAAGAAGCAGCTGGCTTCTGAGTTTGAGATGAAACAGTTGGGATGGAGATTCGTAGAGACAAGAAGAATGAGAGCATATGGTTGACTCAAAAATCTTATTTGAAGAAAGTGTTAGAAAGATTCGGTATGGATGACAAAACTAAACCGGTAAGTACACCTCTAACTCCTCATTTCAAATTAAGCTCTTCTTCATATCCTAAATCTCGAGAAGAGCGCGATTACATGGCTCATGTTCCATATGCTAGTGTTGTGGGTAGTCTTATGTATGCTATGGTATGCACAATGTCCGATATATCTCAAGCAATGAGCATGGTTAGTAGATACATGCACAATCCAGGTAAAAATCATTGGCTTACGGTAAAGTGGATTCTTTGATATCTGTATGAGACAGTTGATGTTGGGTTATTGTTCAAGAAGGATTGTGGTCAACAATGTGTTGGGTATTGTGATTATGATTTCCCTAGAGACCTTGACAAGCGAATATCAACAACGGGCTACGTATTCACATTGGGTGGAGGTCCGGTTAGCTGGAGGTTGATTCTACAATCGACAATTGCTCTGTCCACTACGGAAGCAGAGTATATGGCAGCAACTGAAGCTGTAAAAGAAGTTATTTGGTTGAAAGGCTTGTTAGGTGATTTGAGAGTAATCCATGAGAACATTGCGGTCTTCTGTGATAATTAAAGTGCGATATTCCTTGTGAAGAATCAAATATATCACGCTCGGACGAAGCACATAAACGTGAAATATCATTACGTGAGAGATATTATCGAGAGTGGTGTGTGTTGTTGAGAAAGATCGATACCAAGGATAACCCATCAAATATGTTGACAAAGGTGATTTCTGGAGTTAAGTTTCAACATTGTGTGAAACTAATTCAAATCTTTCGATTGTGTTAAGTTATGTCCTTCAGGAATTTTGAACTACGGTTGGCTTGATCCTAAATTTTAGGTTGTAGGCAATCATAGAGATGCAGCCACTTTGGGGATGATAATCCGTTGGTAAGTCCGTTCAGATTTGAACAAATTTTATCCTATGTGGAGAATTGTTAAAAAGTTGACAAAACTTAGTGACAAATTGGCCAAAGTTGTCACCGACCTTGAAAATTTGACACATGCATGTGGCTAAGCTTGAAAAGTTGGCACAGACCCTTAGAAATTTGGATAAAGCATGTGGTTGGAATCGTGGAAATTTAAAACCAAAGGAGTTGGTGAAGCATGTGACAGTTTGACAAATTCACAACAATTTTGACAATTTGGCAAATTATTAGTGAACGCCAAATTTGTAATAGTGCAAAATACTTCCTATACATAGAGGGAGTTTTTCATTTGTTAATCATCCCAAAATTGTTAAGCTTATAAGTTTATAAACTTTTGAGAGTTCTGAGAGTGTGAGTAATTGGAGAGTGTGTGTGAGAGTACTGAGTGTATTTGGGTTCTGGGAAAATGAGATTTCTTTACTCAAATTTGTACTCAAATAATTGTTAATAATACAATTATTTTTCTCTTGCTCCTATGGATGTAGGTTTAATTACCGAACCACGTAAATTTTGTATCCTTTATTTTTCTATAATTATTTGGTGCCCTTGATTCCGCATTCCGCGCACAACAGCAAGAATGGTTTTGCCTATACCACCCATGCCCCAAATCCCAACAATTTGGACAGTGTCCGACAATTCCATGCATAGCAATGGTTTGACTTGCTCAATTCGTGTATTTAATAAAACTAAGCCATTGTATGAGTCCGTTGAGACTGTCTACAAGTAACGCATCATTCCTAATAAGTACAAATATGGGAAAAAAAAAAGGTCAAATCGGGCCAAGACAGAAACAGAGGAATGATGAATGAAAAATGAGAGTTACCTGAATTTCGTGGATTCATGGCCATCTAAATGGGATGTTTGGGTCAATGCATCCCTCCACTTCTGAACCATTTATGGCATCTCTCTGACTGTTGTCCGAACTTAACAGAAGCATCTTTGAAAATGCCAGTTTGATGCCGCACACTGGATGGACTCACGTTATAGAAAACTGGAATAACAATTTGATCATTTGCTTTCTTGCAATCAAGAATCTTGACAAGTTCATTCAGGCACCATTTTGAAGAAGCGTAGCCCTTTGAGAAAATGATTACCGAAATCTTTGAACCTTCGATTGCATTCAAGAGGTCCGGTGATATCTCATCTCCTCTATTAAGATCCTCATCATCAGTAAAAGTTTTTATTTTCTTTCGACACAAAGCAGCTTAGAGATGGCTAATAAAGATTACGCGAGTGTCCTCCCCTCTGAAATTGAGGAAGACATCATAATTACTACAAGAAGAAGACATCATAATTACTACAAGAAGAAGCCATACAAAAAACATAATTTTTTTTTTGTTTTGACCACGAGGTGCTTTGGGGAGGGCATCAACTGTGGGAGATACCTTTAAACTCGTACCATAACCCAGACTATAAGTCTCGGCTCGAACCGAGAGGCACAAGTTCTCCCAACAAAGATGATATATATCCCTGCGACTCGAACTAGAGAGCAAACCCAATCAAATCACTTAAGGGGACTCCATTGTCAGTGGAGCCAACACTGATAGTCAAAAAACATAATAATGATAATAGAGAGTGGCAGACAAAGATAAAAAGCTTTTATGTAAAAAAATTCTTGTAATCAAGGAATGATGGAAAATCAAAGAAAGGAAAGTTTGAAAGTAGAGTCAGAGAAATTTAAAAAATTATATTTCGTGCAATTTCTTCGGCGAGGAACTTTCAATGTCATTACCAATTTACTTCCGCCAGTAAATTCAAAAGACAAAAGCACTTGGTGGGTCCAGCGAATTAAGACTGAATTGTGTTTTTACACAATAAGTCAAGCACATAGTTGACAAATGCCATTTCATTTCCCTTTTACATGTCATTAATTTTTGTAACACGGTGTGGCAACATATGCATAACCAAGTGAGGCAAAAGGGTTTCGATTATTGTGACAGAACTTGAAGAATGAGGATGCATAATGGATAACTTCGTCGCCAGCACGAAAAATAAACACAGGAAAAGGAATTTCTTAGATGCCATCACCTTGATGATACAAAATGACCTCTGAAATGTAATGTTAGCATTAAATTTTAAGTAAAGTGATGTTGTTTCAATTTGCTTACTATTCAGCGATAGCTTATTGCTTATCGTTCATCAAACAACTTTCAGGATAAATAAAAAGTTATTTAAACAGTTGAATCCCTTAAATTTTTAAGAATAGTCATCTACTGCAAGTGAAATTATAAAGAAACTTTCCGAGAAAAAAAAATGAATAGATTAGTTACATTGTGCAATATTAAAAAAAAAGGTTTTCAAAGGTAAAATAATAATTAACATCATTATTGTTTAGTTACAAAATATAACAAATTAGTTCTAATATTGATATGGCAAGCTTTAGGTCATGATCAAATTCAACAAATAGAAACATCACATATTCTAGATAGAAATTTTTGTCCAAAGAAAATAATGAAACATATATCTACAGCAAAATTAACAATTAAAAAAAAAAACCCTAGCAAGCAGGCAAATCATTTCGGCACAGTGGACATGAACGACTCTTCTCCAGCCAAAAGTCAATGCACCTCTTATGAAAGACATGATCACAAGGCGTGCAAGAAGCCAACTGCCCCACACCAATCCCGTCCAAACAAATTGCACAATCCTTTTCTGATTCAATTCTCTTTTCCGGCAGCCTGGTCACGTTGGACTTATTATTAATAGCCATCCTCAAATCCATAGCAATCGGCACAAATTTTCGAAACCTGTTGCTCGGATTGGTACGCAACCGCTTGAAATAATCGAGAACACAAACTACCAACTTCGTTAATGTATAAATTCTCACAGATTGTGGAAACATTATTGGCATCCCGCCAGATGCGTCGAGCCGGAGAAGATGCAATCCTTTGTCGCCTAAAAAGCATCCGTTGGCGTCGACTGCGACTCCTTCATTAGCAAGAATGTTAGACAAGAAGTGGAACATGTTGTTGTAGGTTACAAAGAGGGTATGATCAGCTTGCAAGTACAAGAATGTGTCTGGTTTGGCGCTGGTGGCACGTTGGTTAATAACGTGATGGGCACGCAATTGGAATATGAAACCAGGTTGCATGTTTGGTAAATCCCACAGCTGGTTTCTCACTTTGTTTAGAATAGTGTTGTCTTGTCTCAGTTTTAGTTCACAATTGGACATTTTTTTTGAGAACGAGACAGAGAGAACAAAAGAAAAAAAATACTACAATGGAAATTGAAGTGGTGTTGTTTAATGATGTGAAATCTGGAGAATATGAATTTATATAAGAGCTAGGGACTATGCCTCAGACTTGACTACTGATCCCATACGGAAATCGAGTGGGAATAGAAAAAATCAAAGTTTGTTTCCTAATTCGATCCGAAATACAAAATAAATATGACACAACGAGAGCTTGATATTAGCAATAATAATATTATAAAATTTTAATATTTAAGTCTTAATTTCTTATTCAATTGAAATGACATATCTATTTATAAAATGATATATAGAATTAATAGTGGTAATTTAATAAATACAAAAAAAATAGTCAAGTAACTTTATTGAACTATTTGGGTTCGGTTTAGTCGTATTTTTATATGTATTTAAAAATGTCCATCCCTACCTAATAAGAGAGAAATCAAATACTTGGGATATGAAATAATACTATCTTAATGAAGGAGGCTATGACTATTATTTCCTAAAGCAATGTAGTCCAACTTTTGTGGCCGATGTCTATTTGGTTTACCTACCTACCATGACCAACGCATATTCCTCCGCATATTCTAGTACTCCATGTTAGCTTCATTTTGACTCTTCGGTTGAAGCAAAATTGGCTAGCTACAGCCACAAATGTACTGAAAAATATCTCAACATTCCGATTTATTTATTTATTTATTTATTATTATTATGTTTGACTGATATCCCAATTTAATTATTATGTTTGACTGATATCCCAATTTAAAGGATGCAGTTTACAGGGATCAAAACATTTTAAGATGTGTTATTGCTACTAATTTGTCGCTTGGTATTGCTTGTTCGGCATAGAGAAACTGAAGAATGGTTCATAAAATTAATTAACTTTTTATGATGATGAAAAATGATAAATTTTACATTATTCTCTCCTAAATTGATTATTTTTAAATTGTTCATCTTATTTTTAAAAATACTAAGTTCTCCATAATTTCAAGATAATATAGGTGGGCTGATGATTTTTCTTTCTTAATTTTTTTAATAAAAATGAAGGGTTAATTAAAATTTAAAGTATAAATGCCTATATGTCATCTTAATGCCGTGCAACCAACCAATCACGTGAAGGTATGGGTTCACGTTATATATTAAGATCCATTAACCAAATTCACATAAATAATTTATGTTATTGACATGTATACGTAAAATGGTGGTCAGTTTGAAGAAATGAGAGGAGAAGCAAAAGGAAGTTAACCTAGATTGTTTGATTTTTCATGAAATTATAAGAGGAAAGCAGTTGCATGTGTTTTTTTTCACTTGGATAAGTTTATCTTTGGAGTTAAATTGTTAATTTTTACTATAGTAAATATAATTAATATATAATAAAGCTCAAGGAAAATCGAAGTTTGTTGTTAATTTACCACATAGCCCATGTTAAGTATAAATTTTTAAAATTTTTATTCACGAAAATACAAAATTTGAGTATTTTGAACAACAATGCCCCTAAGTATGATGGCATATCTATTGACATTAACTTAAGGGTACTATTATTTAATATACTCCTTTTTGGATAGTAAATTAGGAGAAATTAGGCTGGTAGATTTTTTTCTTTTTTTTTTGGGTAAATTTACCTTTAGTTATATATTTTTTAAATATATTACATCACAAATTTTATTTTATTATTATTATTAAGAAATTGTTCTCACAAATGAATAAGTACTCAAACCACCCCCCAAAAAACAAATACTCAAACCTATTCCCACGT
This sequence comes from Citrus medica, assembly GCA_002013955.2. Classification (NCBI taxonomy): domain Eukaryota; kingdom Viridiplantae; phylum Streptophyta; class Magnoliopsida; order Sapindales; family Rutaceae; genus Citrus; species Citrus medica. The sequence continues at coordinate 129,079 of MKYO02026194.1, forward strand.
TTATGATGATAAGTTCGATTTCACATCTCAAAAGAATGCAAAGACAATTGAATTTACTACCGGTGACAATGGTAGGACCTATATGAAACAAGTAAAAAACTGACATTATTTAAAAAAATATCTTGATACAAAAGGGAGCCATATGATAAAGAATGTAGGATATATTATAGGCTGAAAGGTAAGTAAAGTGACGTAAGTTGACTTCTCTTTTACCTTCAATTTTTGGTCAAGTGGTGATACTTGTTGTTCTCTAAATTAAAAGATAATAGTTTGAATATCTATAATATATTATGAGGATATTTTTTTAATTAAATTTAAGTAAAAATAATTTTTTTACTTAAAAATAAATAATAAATATTTTTTATTAAATATTTGAGAGAATTAAAATTTAAATAATATTTTATTAATATTAATATAAATTAATAAATATTAATTATATTATTATATAATATGAATAGTAATCTAAATAATAATTTTATGTAATAAAAAAAATATATAATCCACACGTGCACAACAGAATCCACACAAAAATTGTAGAAAGAGGGAGGAATTTTTCAGAGAGCGGGCCACTTCGGAGTAAAATGGGATTATCAGCTTCAAAGCAAGTCAACTCATCTCTCTCGAACTCGAACGAGTTCAACTCAGCATGCGACTCGGCCTACTCTCACTGCCTGTCACTGACTCAACACGCCTTCGAGGGCGTCCTCCCTTACCAGCTCTTAACCGCCTCCAATCACATCCACCACGGGCTCCTCTCTCTTCCCCACCCGCCTCCCCTCGTCGTCAAGTGGGTCCCGCACCCTCCCAGTCAAGCCCAGGTCGACTCGGCCTTCAAACGAGTATCTCGGTGCCATAGCCGCCGGTCCAAAGAAGAAGAAGAAGAAGAAGAGAAAGAGGAGAAACCGGAAGTCATCGGGTCGAACCGGTTCAAGGAATGGGCCGAGGTGCTTTACGCGAGAGCTGTTGTGGGTAACGCTGGGAAAGCTTTACTGAGCCGGGTTCCGATTGGAGTCGCGGGAATCGCTGGAATCGGAGCCGTGACCGGGTCCAGGAAAGATCTTGTTGGCGCCGCGATTGGAGTCTACGCGCTTGGTATTGCCACGTCCATTTACCTTAGCCTGTCTGGTTAGTTGATTCAAGTCCAACAGTCAAATTATTGTAATTATTATTTCTTCCTTTTTTTCTCTTTTGTATGTAATAGCTAATAAATATTTCAATGTCGATAAAATATTTTGATATTTGTAAATTGGTCATGTGGGATGTTAGTGAAGCTGTGACAGAGTGAATGTGTATTTGGAAGTGCATTTTGTATAATGGAGAAGAAGCACTTAGGAAGTACTTCAATGGCTTGTTTGGATGAATGGATGCTTCTGGTTAAATTGAACCAAATATGAGCAATGATCATGATAATCGTTTTCTAAGCGATTGTTTCATTATTTGTTCACATGTCATTTGATTTTCAATGGGAGAAATTGGTATGTCTGGTGACGTATTTACACCGAGCACATTCGTATATTTTACATTAGCACAGCGAAACTGCGAAAGCCCTTGCAAGTTACAACCCGTTTGGAAGCAGTGGTGGCCGGTGGGGGTCTTTGATAGCTGTGATTTTTGTTTCCCTCTATTTTTTTTAACACCAAAAATTATATTCAATTACTGTAGTGTAAAAAAGTGGCAGCACTTTATTACCAATTCACCACCCAGGACCTTGAAACAAATCAAGAAGACTCGGGTCCGGGTTTTCCCCGGCCGCCCTTTAAACTGTAGTTAGGGATGGTAATTGTACTCGTAAATTTGTCTAAATTCACCCGTCAAAATCCGCCCGTTGCGGGTAATTTTATCCGTTGCGGGCGTGTTTAGTATTATAAATTAAAATCCGCATATGGATGCGGGTGTGTTTGGTATTAACCTTATATTCGGTGGATACCCACATGGATATCCACCAAACCCGTAATATTTTTTTTCAAATATTTTTAATTTAATTTAAATATAAAAATATATTAAAAAAATAATGTCATTAATCAAATTACCAAATAGATAAAGGCTCAAAGTTGTGTATGTGTATATGTGGCCCATCTCTTATTCTAAAGTCATAACCTAAAGAAAACTAAAAGCATTTCCCTTCGAATTAGTATTTGAAAATATTAATCTTAATTATTATTATAGTCATTGTGTTGGATGGGTGCTTATGGTGATGAATGAAATGAAATGAATATCTTCTCTTGGATATTGTTTTAAATGATAATATGAAATGTAATTATTATTTTTATATACTAGTTTGTGTTTTTTAAATAAATTTGTGTAATTTATACTTAAATTTAAGAATTTGTATTGAATTGACGTGAAAATTTTAATTTTTCATTGACATTGTTTAAATATAAAATTGAGTATGCTATATGGAATTTGAGATTATTATCATAAATTTATATATTAAATATTTTTTATTTTAAATACGAAAACTCACAAAAAATCCGTCGGATACCATTGCGGGTTTGGTAATTGTTAAAATCCGCTGCAGGTGGGTTTTTTAAAAAAAATTAAAACCCGCTGCGGATTGCGGATGAATTTAATAATTTAAATTTTATGCGAATTTAAATTTGATAATGACAAATCCGCTGCGGGCGATGCCCATTGCCATCCCTAATTGAACTCACCCTGTATACACCCGCGGCGGGAACTGGTTCAATGGTATTGTAATTTTTCAAACCATTACAGAAAACTCATTAAAAAAAAAACAAATTAAGATAATGTTATTTTAACCGCATTGTTATTTATTAAATTAAATTAACAGGTATCAATTAGAAACAAATATGAAAAAATCAATTAAAAATTAACCAAAATACTTTCCCTCTCAAAACTAAAAGCCAGCCCACGGGCTATCCCGCCGCTCTTCTTCCTCTTCTCTCAAATTTGGAACTTGTTGCCGCCGCCGCCGTTTGAAAGCTAGTCCCACCAAAGTCGAAGCTCGTTGCTGCTGAACGGCTGCATTGCTTTGCCGCTGCCACTAAGGCAGTGCTTCTGTTGAAGGTAAACTTTTGACGGCTTTCTTTTTTCTTTTTTCTTTTAACTATTGTAAAGGGATTGTGTTGTGTAATTAGTAGAGGTGTTTGAAAATGCAATAATTGGAGTTGATTTAGATAATTTAGCCCATTAATTTACCATTTCCAGTTTAAGTTGCCTGCATTGCTGCTGCTACTTCCTCTTTGTTTCTTTGATTTTTGTCTTTGAGCAACCTTATTTCACTTTCATGCTTTGATTAATTGAACAAGATTTTTAAGTTGGAGAGAAACTGGAATTAGAGGTTTAATTTTACTGGTAGTGTACTGCGTGTGAGAAGCTCAGGTTTTTTTTTTTCCCCTTCCCTTCAGTGGCAGAACTGAGACAATAAATGGATCTGAGATTGGCAAATACGTGGCGGTTAACTATGAATGAGAAGAAATTCATAAAGACTGCACTGACTTCTGGTATCAGAATTGATGGTCGCAACCCTTATGAATACCGTAAACTATCAATCAAGTTTGGCAGGCAAGTATCCGCTTTCTCCTACATAGAGGAGAGAGACACGCACATACATGTGCACTAGTGGGTTTCTTGGTTTAGGTGATTATATGTTGTAATTGCTTTTGTTTTGAATATCTTCTTTTGCTTACAGTCGAGCCTTGCCCTGCTGCAACCCCACTTAGTTTCTAGGTTATACTGCGAGTTTATGTCCTTACATAATATTTTGAAGTTTAAATTTTTACTCCAATTTGGGTAATTACTGTTTTTCAAATGCCAGTTCTCTAATCTCCAACTGTTTCCATTTTTTGTATATTTGATTGATGCCTTTTGTACTGAAGGCACTTGCATTTTCATTTTCTACTCGGATTCTTGTTATTGCTTGTGGAAGGATATGCTCGTAGGAATTTAATGGTTATTTTTTTATTATCTTTAGTTATGCATAGAGGATAGCTTCAGTTTCTTTGTGTTATTGCAATGTTTCTGTTTTATTAGTTCGGTAATAGACATTTGGATGTCTTATTTTCCTTTTGAGTTGATGGTGTGATGTACATGCAGGGAAGATGGTTCATCAGAAGTTCAGCTAGGTCAGACTCATGTAATGGGTTTTGTAACTGGACAACTGGTTCAACCTTATCGTGATCGACCTAATGAAGGGACATTGTCAATCTACACTGAATTCTCTCTAATGGCTGATCCTTCATTTGAGCCGGGCCGTCCTGGTGAATTTGCAGTGGAGTTGGGACGGATAGTAGATCGTGGTCTGAGGTGACAATTTTTATGTGTTTCAAAAATCTTCTATTGTCAATGTTGTTATTATGATCATTTTACAAAGCTTTGGCTTCATTAACTTTTACTTTTCAAATAGAGTTTTATGTTTGTCACCTTTTGGATCATTCAGAAGGTTTGAAACTCATATGATATATAATTGTTCTATGAATTTGAGCATTACACAATAATCATGCTATATTTCTCTTTCCAATTTTATATCCAAGAATTATTCATAATTATTAAAAACACAAAAGTTTCCTGAAATTTTGGGATACCTTGATGGGGGCATCTTAGTAAGATTGGAAATTCATGTGAAACCTATCTTTTATCAGCCCTTTAGAGGAAAACCCAGTTATACATAGCGGATATGCATTCAAATGACATTTTGAAGGTTTTAACTTGGAGGAATCTTGCAGGGAAAGCAGGGCAGTGGATACAGAATCACTTTGTGTTCTAGCTGGGAAGTTAGTGTGGGCTATACGTATTGATCTCCACATTCTAGATAATGGAGGGTGAGTAAACATATACATGTGTGTATGCATTATTTGTTTTAGTTAATCAATGCTAAATGTCACGATCTGTAAGTAAATATTTCATCATTGTGCGGGAGCAGAAATCTTGTTGATGCTGCCAATATTGCTGCTTTGGCTGCTCTTCTGATGTATAGGAGGCCTGAATGCTCACTAGGAGGAGAAGATGGTTTGGAAGTGATAGTACATCCACCTGAGGTTAGTGTTAGAGTTTGCTGTTGATTAAATTTAAATGCATTTGTTGAACAACTGTATATAAGCTTAATTTGGACTTAAGGAATAAGGTTTGAGTCCTTCTGTATTTAATGTTTCTACAGTCTATATTTTTTTTCACTTTTGAACATTAGAAAACCTGATTGAGAGTTGAATTTTGAAGGAATTTATTTTGGATTGATATTATACCTTCAAAATAAGATGGAAGATACGAAATTTAGTGGATTATGAAAATTTTTGAGGAAGAATACTTACAGCAGCTGAAGATTATGTAGTAGTGAAGGATGACTCTTTCAATGTAACTAGAAAAGGAAATGGTAAAACAGGAATGGTTAGGGCAGATTACTCTCCTGACTAGTTTACCCTTTCCAAGATTCTGCTCTTTAATCTTTTTCTGGGATATTGTTGGACACGTCTTATTTTGGTCTAATCATAAAATCTAAGTCGCAGTGAACTGTCCTTCATGTATTGATTTGCTCCTTTACATGGATATAGGAGTAATTATTTTGGATTCTCCATGTACGCTACTATGTCACTTTGCGCTGCCACTGGTTATTATTTCAGATGGCTGTTTCATTATGTATTATTATTTACTTGTTTATGAGTGCTTCTTTTTCACAGGAGAGAGAACCATTGCCGTTGATTATACATCATCTTCCTATTGCAGTGACTTTTGGATTTTTCAGTAGTGAGAGCTTGATTGTATGCTAACTTTAATCCTGTAAGTCTTTTTTGTAATTTTCAAATATGCATTCTCATGCAGAGTGAAAGTTTGTTAATCAGCATGTCCTAATGTGAGAAAATGCTGCGTAGGTTATTGATCCAACCCACCATGAAGAAGCTGTAATGGCGGGAAGAATGACTGCTACACTTAACGCAAATGGTGACGTTTGTGCTATTCAGAAACCTGGAGGAGAGGGAGTCCTGCAGAGTGTTATCATGCAATGTTTGAGGCTCTCTTCCAGGATGGCTGGTGATATGACAAAGAAGATAAAAGATGCTGTGAGTTTCTGCTTTTCAAAGTAGTTTTTTTTTTAAAGGTTTTATTCTTCCTATCCGTTGTAATATATGTATGAAATAGGCTCTTATTATTGCTGATTGCATCACTGCAATTAGGTTTGGAAGTGGTAACATGCTGAGTGTGTACGGTTTCAACTGTTCTTTTACCTCTAGATGTTAACACACCAACAATTTCTTGTTGAAAGTGATAGACTGACAAACTTTGGTCCTTATTTTGTTTCTGTTCTAATACATAGAGTGCCACATGCACAGAAGTTATGATATTCCATATAATGAGTCATCCCTTTGTAAATGTACTCGTACCTATTTTCATTGCAATATTCCTTATTTAGAAGTTGAATTGTTTGTCATTACTTAGTCCTTAATAATTAATTCTGCCTGACGTTCAGCCTCAGCTATCCTTTTCTTTCTCTCCCTCGTGTTTTTAAACCTTGTTGCAGATTTTAAACGAGTCTAATCAAGTCACACTTATCTCTGGCAGCTTCCATAATTCTAGATTCAAGTTAAGCATTTCTTATGAAACTGTTAATTTTGGTCTACAATGGTACATGCAAGAAATTATTTAATGGTTACAAGGCCTTAGTCATTGATGGTTGCTGCCGCTATTTGTTCCCCAAGTTATTTTTTGTTTTCTTTCTCTTCAAAAGGTCAAAATATGAGAGACATCTTCAGCATTTCATTTTAAGCCTTGTAGGAGTTCTGGTACAGGTGAGAGAGAACCTTGTGGAGAGAAATCTATTGCTTGAATCAGAATCAGCACAGGTAGTATATGTCTTGGTTGTCGAGTGAAGAGTGGGGGTAAAACAAGATTGGATTGCCGGAGAAACATTTTGTCTGCTTTCTGACGGCACTCTTAATATATAGCTGGGGTTAGTAAGCCTTTTTCCTGAGATAATGATTTTTTGTCATTAGCCTGCTGCTTTGAAAGTATAATTCTAAGAATGTTAGCCATACATTTGATCAGCTTTTTAAGGAAAGGAACTGAATCAGGGGGTCAAATGTTGATAATTTTGCATGTGTTTGGAAGCAAACAAGGCTAGTTTTAATGTGATTGTTTTCTTTAACTGGGGATCTTTTCCCAAATTTTATGATTTTAATTTTTTGTTTCTTTTCCAATATTTGTTTTTTGTACTAAAGTTTTGCACATCAGAATTTCGCTTTTTTGCTCCCTGAAATTTTCTATGACATGTGTAGGTTGAAACTTACAACACAGAAAGAGCATTATGTAAGATCAAGCGTCACCCTACTTCAATTATTTTGGATGGTAGTCCTAATTTGAAAGAAAAACAAAATGAACCGTCTGGCCAAAAGGGTGTGAGGGAGCTGTCATGGAACCATTTGGAGAAGCCAAGGCCGGCATCTGAGGAAAGTGCGGGTCCAAGTAATGATGGTGCAGGTGAATCCAAATCGTCTGAGCTCGGCAGAAGTAGCAGGAGAGATGGTGCAGCTGCTAATTTTGTTGGGGTGGCTGCAAGTAGGTATGGTGCTTGTTTTTCTAGGTTCCATACATTTGGGTAGGTGCTTTTTATGGAAGTACCCAGCTTTCTATACAGAAGGAAAACTTCGAATTTGTGTAAAAAGTTGATTTTTATCAGTTCAAGGCCCACTTCTCTTCTTTATGCTTTAGGTTTCAAGTTCTTGTCTTAGATTTATCGCCATCTAGTAAAAATTTAAAATGAATGAGTGATTAGGAGGTTTTGCAATCAGCTGGTTGTAATTTAACAAATTATCATTTTTATGTTTGTGAATAGCTAATCTCTTCTGAGTGTCAATCAGTTAAAAGTTCTTTTTCATTATTTTGTAGTGAAAACTATTACATTAATTATCTTCTTTCCCTTCGCATTTGTCTTCTAATATATGAACTGTAAAGGACCCTGTATTTCGCTTTTCATACTTGTTATTCATGTTATAGTATGATAAGTGAAGATTCTGGGTGCTCAACGCCTTCAAGTTTGAATATAACCTGAAGCTTTTGTGAGTTGAGATTTGGGAAAATGAAACTTCTCCAAATGAGTTGAGGTTGTGGAAAATGAAACTTCTCCAAAAGTGATATGTGCAATCTAGTTGATGTCATTCAACCCATTTCATTTAAAAATTTCATACTAAGTAGATCCTTTTAAGTGCCTCTAGCAGCATCGTAAACTTGTTTTAGTAGTTCTTTGTTCATGCTTATATCTAGAATTTAATTTGATGCTAGTGATTGTTGGGACAATTGTAGTCTTTACAGGACTTCTGAATTTGTTATGCACTTCTGTTGTTTTTGTAGTTTAATTTGAAATTCTTGAAGAGGTAACCCATGATTTTAATGTATTTCCATCCATTCACTGATTCTTTTTCTTTTAACCTGGTCCTCCTCTAAGGGATCCTTGCTCCAAGGGTGTTGATTCAGATGTCCTAAAAGCTCCTCCAGCTTCACGAGGTACTTTGTGAAATTCCTCTTAGAGGCACGAAAATTTACATTGACATCTTGTTGCATATGTTTTGTAAACTTATATTATTTGAATTATATATTTCTCTACCATCTGTTAATTGGGTGGCTTGTGGGGTGGCAAATTTTGGGGAGGGGAGAAGCCATTTTGGCAGGTGGCCTATAATGCATATATAGATATAGAGTCTACTGAGTGAGCATTTACTGGAACACAGAAGATTCACTGAGAAACTGATCTGTGTGAAGCTTACAAATCGCAGGAACATTAACATCCAGGGAGAAAAAAGAAGACCTAGTAAGCGAAAGAAAGTCCAGTGAGTCAAAGTCAGAGGAACTACCTGAAGATGCTATTCCAGCATCTTCTGCAATGGATGTATCTGAAATGGAAGTGCATAAAGGTGGAGAGAAAACATTGATGGAGTCTGTGAAGACAAAGCACAAGAGAAAAAAGAGGGCATCCTCTGCTGCCCATGCGAGCTAGATGAACTTTGGCCAGTGGAACCAATAGAAAGATTCCCCCTGCCAGTTTTGTTATTCAGCTCATTCTTTCATAATTTTTTTCTTCATTTATCTTGGTATTTTTTCAAATGCTTCATCAATTGTAAGTCAATTTTCTGAAATTTTTTTATCAAAAGCATGCACTGACGAGTTCCATGATATCAATTATCACAGCATGACAAACACCATCCTTCTAAGATCAATTGCAAGTTTGCCTTCGCTTATTCTATAGGGATGCACTTCATCATGTTTTGGGAGGCAATTGAAGTCAAGATTTAATTGATGTTCGATTTCAAATGAAATGAATGGACTTATACTGTGTCAAATAGAAACCGGAGGGAGATTTCAACTCTTTGCACCCTGTATTAATCGATCACTGAACTAGTTATTCAGCGGCTGTCGGTCTCCTTGTAAGAACTGCTGCTGTTGGGAAATTTGGGTTGATTCGTAGAAAGGCTATTATTAAATTATAATATCGGTCTGATTTTGTTGTTTGGAAGACATTGATTTGTGTTTATTTCTACATCTTGTAAATAATTGTTTATGCATTCTTCCGGATTTGCATATTTGAACATAACCCTCAAATCGCATTAGTTAATTAAATCAAAAGAAGATTCAGCTGAAGAACTCTACAACAAAATGTGTCAGTTTGATCTTTAAGTATCTATCCAATATTTTAAAATGCTGCGTTTGCAAATGCTTATAAGGATCTTTCAATTCCTGAACTTCAAAAGGATGTACGCATGGATATGTTAGAAACTGGGCTGACAACACGAGTCAGAATCACAAAAGTTTGTAATTTGGGTAACAGTGTGATTTTTTCTCATTGAAATAAACATAGAAGCAATACATTCAAAACTTGGTTAACAATGTTCAATTCAACCATAAAATTAGAATAATACGAGCCCTTCTTTTTCAACCAAATTTCTCGTTGTATATTCTGCCAGGTTCCAAATTTTGAAATGGTCCGAGAAACCAGTCTCTTGATTCAGCATTCCATTGCACTCCAGCCTTCATAGAAGGCAGCTTCATCCTCCCCAAAGGCTGCCTATTAGCAGCAATAGCCTTGTTTGCCAACCTCTGTTGACCCTTCCTTCCGGCAGCAGAGTTCTGTTGCACAGCCGTCATTATATCCAGAGTAGAAAGTTGCTTAACGATCTTCGGATAATGTAAAGCCTCAGCATCAATCCTATCACCTTGCTGCTTCAACATTCCCCTTCGCGTTGCTGCAACTGCTGGTGTCGAACGAAGATGTGGTGGAACATATAAGCATATCTTGAAGAAAGGGTGCTGCAATGCCTCTGCAGCCGTCGGCCTTTTGCAGGGATCCCACGAACAAAGTGATTCGATCAAGTTGATTGCGTCCTCACTTGCTGATGGCATTAACGCTGAGAGATTGACTCCGGATAACTGTGGGAACTGGTAGTTAATGGACATTGCTTGACGGAGTCCATCAGCCCAAGAATCCATAGTAGGACTGCCAAGAACACTGCATATCTTGTACATCTGATCAGCTTCATCAGCACCCTGAAAAAGCGGACGAAAAAGGAGCAATTCCGCCATGATAGCTCCCATAGCCCACATATCAACTTTTAAGCCATACAGCCCTGATTTAAACAGAATCTCCGGGGCTTGATACCATCGTGTTCCTACACGTTCTGTATATGGTGGGAAAGCATCGATTTCCCTAGCAAGACCAAAATCAGCAATCTTGATAGTACCTTGCGAAACAAGTAAGTTCTCTGGCTTCAGGTCCCGGTGAAAGTAACCCTGCTGGTGCATGTAATCGAGCCCCCGAAAAACCTGGAAAAGCCATGCTTTGACTGCAGATTCGGAGAATAGCTGCTGCTTCTGCTTTTTCGCTTCCATAAGTTGGTAAAGATTGCACTGCATGCATTCAAACACAAAGAACACATTGCCCTTCTCCATGATTAGTTCTTTAACCTTCACAATGTTTGGATGATTCAGCTTCCGCAAGCACTTTACTTCCCTCAAACTTAAGCATTTTTCCCGCGAATAGCTTTTCTTCAATGCTTTGATTGCAACAACTTCTCCCGAGTGCTTATTTACCGCTTGCCAAACACAGCCGAATGAGCCGCTGCCAAGTTTTTTGGTAAGAGAATACTTCTCCATTTTTGTGAATCAACAAAAGAAAACAAGATTCCTTTGTACGTGAGTTTTGTTCTGAAAATATTATTGTGAATGAAAACTAAAACTAGTTTCCTATAATGCTTACGAGAAAGAATGATTAACAAGTTCTCTAAATATGGGATATATAGGTTTCTTATATCCAGCGTGGATTAGGAAATGGGTTTACGTACGTATCTGTTTTTTTTTTTTTCTTTTTTTTATAGATTTAATTCCAATAATTGAAAAGTGGGCTTAATTAAAATTTTAAAATAATAAAACACATTAATATTTTAATGTTTTTTAAAGCTTAGACTGTTAGGATCGTTTGAATTGTTTAATTCAATATGTTAGTTCATAAAAATTAAGAAAAATAGAACTGCGAAGAGAAAAGAAGATGAGAGAGAATGATACTGGAATACCTGAATTTCTTTTTCTTAATTTAATTATTATTTTATTTTTTAAAAAAAAGAAAAAGAAACCGATCATCAACTTTTGGGTGCAGTATTACCTCTTTGTCTTTCGTATCAAAAAATTAAAATTAAGAAAAAAATTTCTTACAAATTAAGCGTACTCCGTAATTTACTGAGTAATTCTCTCTTTCGGGCCCATTTTTGGACCTTCTAAATCCATGAGCAAAAAGCCCACACTTTTAATACATAATCAGTCCAGCCCATTTGTCATAAAATTAACGGACTAGCTAATTTTGTCCAATGGCTCAAGGATGAAGCTAGTAAATTCGATCCTCATTCCTCCAAGTTCGAAGCGGGTGGATTAAAAAACATTTAAAAAAGGACTCATTTCTAAAGATCGAAATTTCTACCAACTTTAGTTTTATTAATTTCTTTTTAGTAAAACGGTTAATTATATAAGAGACAGCCTAAAAGATAGTCTCGGTCAATTTATAAGATAGTATCGGTCAATTTATATCTTCTAAAAGATTTGTAACAAAATTTAACTAAACTAAGAAAGTGCATAAAATATTTTCAAATGATTGATTATTACTTTATTTTCGTTTGGTAAAGTAGAGACCACAATAATTTTTTGGAGAGAAGAGAACTGTACACGCACCATGGTAGGATTTTTCTAAATAAGGAGTAGTGATAATATGAAGTTACATGAATTCACCAAAATTCAAATGAAAATAAATTGAAAGTCTCGATGTGTGTGTTTATCTTTAAAGATATATTTATGAGATAAAAGGTGAAGGCTAACTTATTTATAGCTACAAGAATCTACAGCCAATAGTATTTAAATGGCCAATGGGTGTATCAAAATTGTGACAGAATTTTAGCCCAAAGTTTTCAATTACTTTTAAGATAATACAATAATAATTAAATTATGAGAACTAAGGTTGGTAAAATCTAGGTCCGGGCTAGGTTTTAACTTGTCCAGGATTTGTCGGATTGATACAACAATTGTTTAGACCCACGTTCGTGCCTAGTTTTTCACTTTCGGCCCAGGATTAGCCCGACACTTTCCAGGCACAAGTTTTTTTATCCCAGCTTTTCTTGCCCGAATATGAATTGGAGGGAAAAAAAAATTGTGCCAGTGCAAAAATTTAAATCTCTAGCCTACCTAAATTCATTCATTTAGTTTTATGGAGTTATGGGAACTAAGGTTGGTAAAACCTTGGGTCTAAGTCAGGTTTTGACTTGCCCAGGACCGACCTGGATCGATACAACTGCTGTCAAGTCCCGGGTTCATGCCTAATTTTTTCACATCCTATCCAGGTCAAGCTCGGGACCTCCTGGGCATGGGTTTTTTATCCGAGCTTTCTTGCTTGGATATGAACTGAAAAAGAAAAAAAAAATTATGCCAATGCAAAAGTTTAAATCTCTAACCTACTATATTCATTCAATCTCTATCGAATATTTAAATTCAGCAGCACAACAATCACCAATTAACATCCAACATTCATAAATTCAATTCAGTAGCACAATATCACCAAATATCATCCAACATTCATAAGTTCAATTTAACTTGTGGTCACACCTCTTGTCACCATAAGCTATGCTACCTAAAAAGAAAAAACGGGGAAAATATTTGTTTTTTCTCTTAAAAGGAAGGATTTGACTAAAAAAATCCAAATTGACCCAAAAAAAAAACACCCAAAAGGAAAAGAATAGAAGAAATAAAGGAGTGTTACTTCGTGAGGAATTGGATGCTGAAATGGATTAGATGCTAAGTTGATTTGATTTTATACTTGAATGATGAAAATTTTATTATATCTTTACTAATTTTGTCAAAATTATTATTTAAGACTTTTATTTACTATATAATGTTGACTCTTATTTTATAATTATATTTTTTTTCCACAACAGTCATAACTTTTAAAATATAGCACCTCAATTTTAAACAAGACTTTAGACATAAGCGTAAAATCCACAAGTTTTCATATAAAATAAGTCCAGCCCATTAGTTATAGTAATCAATTGATTTGCTAATTTTCATCTAATTACCACCAAATAAAGCCAATAAATTCGATCTTGAAATTCAAAGTGTGTGGTTTCAAAAATATTTCATAACAGGTTATTTTTATCGTCAACTATTTTTATCATTATTACTTATTCAAATATTTTATCACCATATTTAATTATTAAAATAATAATGATTTCTTACTTTGATTAGGATGACGTGGAATTCAACGTGGTAGATAATGTGTCGCTGGTCTCGTAAGCATACAAACGTCATGCCATTCGTCCCTAATAATCTAAATGATGCATTGTTCCCCATCGAAATTAAAACAACGCATTGTAAAGACTATGTGTTGGCGCACAGTATATTCACTTGTTGTTTGTCAAAATACAGAAGACATATGTCGTTGTATCTTTTAGTACTCAAATGTCACATTGTTTACGTATAAACTGAGAAACGATGAGTCACTTGTTACCTATTGACCACTAAAATTTAAACATATCACTTGTATAATTTTTACATTGTTGGACTAAATTTAGAATTAGCTCAGTGGAGGCTGAGAGATTGTTTCCTATATGAAGCCAAAGTACATATATTCATACTTAAGAGTGTTTTTTTTTTCAACTTAAAGGGTTTTTTCTTAATTTTATCAAAATTTAGAAATAACTTATTACCAATGTTGAAGAAAACAAACATGAAATAAATAATGAAGAATTCAAATATTTTGTCATTCTATTTAATTAGGAAAACGACAAATGATCTCTTGCTTTAATTATGGATGACGTGGAATTCAACATGATAGATGATGTGCCAGAGACCTCATAATCACATTCACATGGACGTCATGACTTAGGTGCATTAATAAGATCTTCACATAATTTCTTATTGATATACAAACGACACATCGTAAATAGTATCAGTCGACTCATACTATTGTCATTTGTCAAAATACAAAGGACGGCGTGTCGTCACATTTAGTTTTTTGATAATGTAACGTCGTTTACTTGCGAACTCTAAAACGACGAGACATCTTTTACTTGTTGGCAATTAAAATTCCAAACATTGCATGTATTTGCCATTGAAAAATAGACGACTTATCATGTCTAAATTAAATTTTTACATTGATTGGTTCAAAATAGAAAATAGAAAAATAGAAGAGCACATTGATCTTTTTTTTTTTTTAGAGTACAAGTTTTTTTAAAAAATAAAATAAAATGCAAATAAAAAAATGCATTTTGGGATAAATTGGCTACCTTTAATTTTCTTTTGGTTTAGCTAATGGTCATTCAATTTGCTAATTTTAGCTTTGTGACGTGATTCAAAAGTGTATTACTCTCAAGTATAAGAGTGTCTAGTTATAATATAACCCGGTGAGACCAGGGTCGAATCATAGGAAATTTTAAATCTAGTAGTCAATGTAAAACTAAGAAAATTAATTGTGGGAAAAGAAATTATTTAAAATTAATTTAATAAATATGCTAAGGTTTAGGATCCACTCTTTGTATTCAAACTATAATTTTAATACTCTCTCATTTATATTTTGCCTCACTTTTATCAATTAATTATTATATTATTTAATTCTATGTGTATGGATAAATATGGAATAAAGTACCTAATGTGCCACACTATATTAATGTGTCGACATTATGTCAAAATACCATACAGATCCAAAGATATTTATAAATTAACATGATATAAAAATAATTAAAAAAGAATTAAATAAACTTAAAAACTCATTTGAAAAAATAATAATAATTAATAGTTTGAAATATTGAGATTCATCCTTCACCCCAGCTTAATAAAATTAGCCACTCATATTAAAAGAAAACACAACACTCTTTTTATTTGATAAACTTTTTAAAATATATTACAAAGAAAATTGATATAAACGGAAACAAGAAAAGAAAAAAAACTCTTCAGCTAACCTCTCTCTTAGCTTTTGAAAAATCAGCTCTACTAGGTTTTGGCTCTCGGCTCCAGCCCCCTTGTCGCTTGCATCTCCTTGCCTTTTGTAGGCAAGGGAATCATCTTTTTTTTTTTAATTAATATTAATATTTTATTTTATTTTTATATTATATATACATATTGAATTGATTTGTCTAATACTGAAAATAAGTTATTTCTATATTTTTGTAAAATTAAGGAAAAAATTTTAACTTGAAAAAAAAATCTTAAGTATGAATATATATACTTTATATAGCAAAATGATCTCGGCCTCTCATTGAGTTTATTCTCAATTTAGTCTAAAAATATAAAAATTGCATCTTGTATGTAATACATTTTATTGGAAAATATTTATTTTTAAAAATATAAATATATGTAGACAAAGAGACCACTTACAAAGTGATTGACACTAAAACGTGTACATTTAATAAGGATAAAATTATTAATTTTTCACTTATTGTGTCGATTAATGCGTTCATTATTTTTAAATTATTTTAATACACATCTCTCTTCAATTTGTGTTCCAGTAGTTTTTCTTTGTTTCCGCTTTCAATTCCAATTCCATATTTATTCTTAAAAAATATTTACAAGATAAAAATTAACAAATTACGAAATAATTTAACATAAAATATATTTGAGGAGTATTAAAATAATTTAAAAATAATGAACGCATTAATCGACACAATAAGTGAAAAATTAATAATTTTATCCTTATTAAATGTACACGTTTTAGTGTCAATCACTTTGTAAGTGGTCTCTTTGTCTACATATATTTATATTTTTAAAAATAAATATTTTCCAATAAAATGTATTACATACAAGATGCAATTTTTATATTTTTAGACTAAATTGAGAATAAACTCAATGAGAGGCCGAGATCATTTTGCTATATAAAGTATATATATTCATACTTAAGATTTTTTTTTCAAGTTAAAATTTTTTCCTTAATTTTACAAAAATATAGAAATAACTTATTTTCAGTATTAGACAAAACAAACATGAAAAAAAAAACGAATAATTTAATTAAATTTATTTAAGCCGTGACTATAGAAATATAATATCAGCTAGGTCATATTTTGTGAATGTTTTACAACCCAAATCTAACAAAATTAGGAAAGTTTACAACGTATTTGAAAATTTCAAGTAAATTCTATTTATGAATTTTAATATTTCTTGAATATACGAATCTTTTAAGACTAAGAAACGAGTGATTATTGTTTTATTCATATTTGGACGAAGTAAATACCACAACAATTCTTTGAAGAGAAGAGAGCTGTACACCAACCATTAGAGGGTTTTGCTAATTAGAAAAGCATTGTTGTGAAGTGAATCCATCAAATTTTTAATGAAAATACATTAAAACTTTTTTATCTTTATTTCGTCCCTGAAGATGTCCAAAGAGCAAAGAGTTGGATAAACTCTCACAAGTAAAAGAGTCTAGGGAGGGAAGTAGTCAGGGATGGCCCATTAACATGCCCAATAGCCCGTATTTGTAGACTCTCGGACCCAAGTGGGCTGGCAACTTACTGATTTATAGGGCTTTGCAAATTGCAATTCTAATTTTGAAGAAATTCATTTACTTCAAAACAATACACGAATAGTTAAATTAGGAGGAGACCATATCATGTTGCTTGTCCTTCCCTGCGAGACGTTAATGTTTGCCTTGCGGAGTTATGGGAACTACCAATCTAGTGCATTTGCTTCTTCTGATGGTTAATTTGTATGATTAATGTTTCAAGTCATAATTTGTTACCATAGTCTTCATCAGCCCTCATGGAATGAGTCGGGGAGCGTCATTCGCTTTCATAAAAAAACTCATTTGAATTATCGTTTCAGTTTCATTGTGGATAATATGGAGATGCAAAGACTCTGAGAATTATTGAGAGTCTTCAAATTCCACAAGAAAAATAGTAGTACATGGGCCATTACATGCCCATATATTTAGCTCATGTTTGTTAGACCCCCTCAAATCAAAGTGGCTACTTATTGATTTTAGGACAAAATTATGGTATCACATTAGTACCATATCACTGCTGGATCCAATCCACAGTGGTCATTATAGATGAATCTAATGGCTGGATCCATCTGTGGTATGGTACCATTGTGGTATCATAGTTGGACTCTTGATTTTATGGTTGCTCTGGGAATTGCAATTCTAAAATTCTAATTTTTGAAATTTTCATACAATACACGAAATTTAAACTAGGAGGAGGCCCTATCATGTTGTCCCCTTGAGTTATGGGAACTGGCATCTAGCTTTTCTTATTCTAATTGTTATTTTTTAAGTGTTTAATGATTCGAAAGATAAGTATTACGATATCGTCGTCTTCATCATTCACTAGAAACATCCCCTCCGGATTGACATAAAGAGCATCATACGCCTTTCTCAAAACCCCTTTTGAATTATTAGTTCAGTTTAATCGAGAATAAAATAGAGATACCTTGTTTTGTGTTATCTAGAAAGAGTCTTGAGGATTATTGAATTGTATTAACTTTAAAATACAATTTGGATTTTGGAGCAATGTTGTCTAAAACAACTTTCTTAAAAGTACTTCTTTTTTAAAAACTAGTACAGTTCACAGACTAGACACATTTTGATAGTCAAATTTTTATTAATTTTTGTTGACTTTATGACTATAATGCGATGGCCATGGGGTGCATAACATTGTGGTAAGTGGATAAATTTTATTTCAGTCAGGCTTTCGCCAACATAAAAAAAAATTGAAAAAATATTTTTTTTATAAATTTTACAGAAGTAGATAATAAGTGAAGTAAGCTTAAAACAAATCAGCTTATTAAAAATTTTATAAATATAAGATATAAGCAACATATCATGGTTGTATTTTTCAAAAATACAAATAATAGTTGGACAATTGCCACATCTTTAAATTCTTCATAAAACTCCTTTTCTATAATTACCCATTAAACAAATAAATAATTCAAGTTTTCAAAAATTTCCTTTTCATTTTCTAATAAATTCATTCTGTATTTCTATAAAATAACCACCCAAAAGTTTGACAACATTGCGTAAATAATCAATCTTCTGATCATATTAAGAGTCTTCAAATAAATTATTTTAAAGTTACAATGCTGAAAATAAACTAAAGTAACAATGACTAGATGTATGAAAAGTAAATCCATGCAACGAAAATTCAATTAATCATGTGTACCCTATAAATTCTTTAACTATTCAATTGAGTACCAACTCTCCTACACCATTGTTTATTATCACATTAATCATTATATCATATTATCATGGAGAAATGAACTTTTTTATATTACTTTTAGAAAATCAATTGAATGGTTAAAGAATCTAAAATTATTCTATTCAACATTTCTTTAGTAAAAGACCTCTGGATTGATTGTCATGCATAATAATTATCATGATTTAAATAAAATTTCTTCAAAAATGATTAAAAAAAAACACCTTAATATGGGCCGTTATTAAGAATGGATGAATTAAGGGATATTTATGGCATTGAAAAAGATTTTTCAAAGTAGAAAATACGCTTACTTGAATATGGGGTTCGTTAAGAAAGGGGATTATATGAGAACTTGAAAGGGGTGCCAACAGCACCACTTTACAAATAAATTACTCTCCATTTCGAGCTATATTTGAGCCTTCTTAGTCCATACAAAGCCCACAAGTTTTCATATAAAATCAGCCCACCACATTACTTATACTAATGAAATTGACTTGCTAATTTTGTCCATGTTGAATGATGCTAGACAGCTAGTAGATTGGCTCATCAAGTTTAATGTAATCTTCGAGGCTATTGTGTGTTGAGATTTAAAAAAAAAAATGAAGGGAGCTCTTTATATAGTATTTTTTTATTTTGTTTTATAGAATAAGAATAATTAATTTTTGATAAAAATAAAAAAATGTTTGGTAGCTTATTTTTAAACTAATGTCTGAACGTGAAAATTGTAAAAATGTGTTTGGTAGTTTGTTTGGAAAAAGAAAAATAATAAAGACTTATTCGGTATATATTTTAAAAAAATTATATTTCAATTATTACATTATAATATATATATATATATATATATCTAATTTTAATATGTTCTCAAAATAAAAATTCAGTCAAAATTTAAGAGGAATATCATTGGTTGATTTTGTAAATTTCCTAAGTTTTGAAAGAAATTAATTTTGTATTTAAATGATTTATGAGAATTTTAAAAATTATTTATTGATTGTTACATTTATTTATTTTAATTATGCTAAATTTATTTTTTATTAAGAAATATAGTTTTTTTTATTAATGTATGCACATCAGTTTTTTCATCGCAGATTTATTATATTAGAATAAACCATTTATCTAACAAATATGTGGAAACTACAAGATTTTAGTGGTAATTATTGCATTGGAAGTGTGAGACCCATGATGACAGAATACAGAAAGCTATAGAACGCCAAATTGGCGTTCTCTTCATTTTTGAAGAGAAAGTAGAAACCAAGAACTTTTTTATTTTTGTATTTTTTGTTTATGGTTAAAAAATGCATCAACCAAACAAATTGTTCACTTTTATGTTTTCATAAAATAAAAAAGGAGTAGTCAAAAACGATACCAAACACACCTTAAACTTCTCCACAAGTGACGAGCGCAATTTAGTTGATGTCTTTCAAATCATTTCATCTGAAATGAAATGAAATTATTCATAATCATAACGTGGCCATAGGGCTGCCATTGTTAGTTGACACGTAGAGTCGTGGACAAATTACATGCAATGTTATTAGGTGTAAATCAAGATTCATGTACCTTCCTTGGACAGTTTAATTGGGAAATTTACACCAATAGCTATAAAAATTTTGGTTTTTTTCATCTTAACTCTCCAAATAAATTTCTATTAACATTAGCTATAAAAGAATCTTTGAGACTAAAATACCTCTCTCTCTCATCTCTCCCCCAACACTCTCTTTCACGCATCTCTCCCAAACCGAACAAACTCCCATCATCGGCGGTAACATCAGCCCTCGTCGGCGGCGGCTTCATCCCTCATCGGCGTCCAATCTACCATCTATAGTCTTCAACAAAACCTAAGTTAGCTATTTTATTTATTTTCATTAATACATAGTGGTATAAGTTATTTTCTGAACTTGCTCGAGAGTTTCAGTGAACTGCAAGTCGTAGATGAATCTGGCGACAGACTGCCTGTCGCACCAAGCCTTGGGCGACAGGTGCCTGTCGCACTAAGTTTTTGTGCGACAGGTTCCCTGTCGCGTGAAGCTTCGTGCGACAGGTGCCTGTCGCCAGATTCACTCACGACTCAGATTCACCCATGACTCAGTTCAGTAAGTTCAGAAGGGTAATTTAGGGAGAAAGATTTGTATTTGACTAATGTTGATAGAAAAAAATTGAGAGAATTAGTTGTGAAAATAACAAAATATTTATGATTATTTTCATAAATTTCCCAGTTTAATTTGATGACTAATTTTGCGAAAACAAATGCGTCAATATGAAGTTAAGAGGAGTGCTAGCAACAGTCGCTCTTTTGGGCGACTGTTTCAGTCGCTTGTTCCTTGTGTTGACACGTGTTTTTCTTTTCACTTCATTTATGGCTATTTAATTGTACCATAATATTCTTATTAAATCTTCTTCCATGAAGCGCTTTTTTTTTTTAAACCAATCATGCATAGTCCATTTATGACCATCACTCAATTCATTTTCTCTCTGCAGTAGGGGTGTTCGCGGATCGAATTTTACGGATTGGACATCAATCCATATCCGATTCATGATTTTACGGATTATAATTTTTCAATCCAATCTAATCCACGGATTGATAAAATTCAATCCAAATCCAATCCATACATCTGCGGATCGGATACGGATTTGACTCAATCCATATCCAATCCATACGTCTGCGGATCGGATGCGGATTTGACTCAATCCATATCCAATCCACCATTTTACACATTAGTTTTCGAATTAAAAATTTTTAGTTCTCTCCAACTAATGAAATAAAAAAAATTTAATATAAAAATAATTTTGCTACCAATTAAATTTAAAATTGAATAAAATTTAAATAAATAAATTATTTAAATAAAACTAAAATAATACATTTAAAGTTTCAAAATATAACACATCGAGACTAATTATTCAAATAAAGCTACAATAATACGTTCAAAGTTTCAAAATATAACACACCAAGCTTAATTGTTCAAATAAAGTTACAATAATACGTTAATATAACACCGAAATTAATTGTTCAAATAAAGCCACAATTAATTGAAATGACGAAGTTTCGAAAACCAAACACAGTCTGATCCTTCACCAGGGCTGTTGTGCCTGTCGAAAAGTGGTGATTATGGAGCCGTCCACAATGGGAACCAAGAGAAGTCGTACGAGTGGCGATCTTGAAGGTTGTGATAGTGAAATTGTTCAGCTGGAACCAGTGAATGTGAAGTGGCTCGATGGACTTGGGAAAGAAGATGGCTTGCTCTCGCCAGAATCGCACGACCGATGTCCTTAAAATCTGTGTCGAGAGTGTATCCAACCAGTATTGAGTGTTGTTAGTGTGTGTGACGGTGGGGAAGTTTAGGATTTGTTGTTTGCAAATTGTTAGTGACTTGGCGTCATGTTACTTTGCTTTTTGGTGACTTTGCAAATTGTTGGTGACTTGGTGTTATGTTACTTTGCTTTTACTAGTGCGTGTGACTTTGCTTTTATTTTGTTTTACAATTTTTACAAGTTATATTTGTATATTTGATTATTTAATTATTTTTTATTTTATATTATTATTGGGTAATGACTAAGATATGTTATAGTGCTTATGTAACTATATATATATATATATTTTTTTT
>MKYO02026194.1:152356-184075 GCA_002013955.2 Citrus medica
ATTTAATTTTTGTCAAATTTTCTCTTCAACTAAATAAATTGAATCCATTGCTCAAGAATAAAAATAAATTAAATTGATTACTAATATAATAAAAATAAATTTAATCCATTTTCGTATATATCAAAATAAAAATAAATTAAATTTATTCCTATATTATTAATAATCCATTGGGTAATGAAGTTATATTTGTAATTTTATTAATAATATAGGAATAAATTAGACAATGAACAATTATTTTTTTAATATGCTATAAGGGTATAATGGTAATTGTACTTTAAAATTATAATTTCTGTTAACAAATGGGAGTCTGAGTATCTTTTTTAAAACTTTAGGAAATTTTGTGTCCCTTTTTCAAACGTTAGAAATCTCTATATCCCTTATTCAAATATTGGGGGTCTCTGTGTCCTTTTCCCTTTTTATAATGAATAAAAGTTTGGACTCTTACGTAACTAAGTGGGGTGAAACTTTTAAAATAATAAAACTGACACGTGTCTATTTATAGAGCGGCGACTGAGACACTCGCGAGTGTCCGTAGCACTCCTCATGAAGTTAATTAAGCAATAAGAGGCTGTCATTATTCGTGTTTATACGTGGATTTTGAAGACTATATAACTGCGTTGAGCACACCCGGATGCCGCAGCATCATCCAAATTGCTGACTATGATAGATGCACGATTGGCGATTCTATACTACACATCTTATAAATTAAGGCATGCTTGCTTTATGTCTTTTGTCTTTTATTAGATTGATGAAGACGTTTCTCGATCGATCTCCTCAATCATCCTCCTCCATAATTTGAGTCGTCTTTATTATCAAGAATAAGATTTGGTTTCACATTGAGATGTTGTGTCGTAAAAGTTAAAAGCTGCTATTATATTAAAAAATATATATTACATTATTACAAATGTCTATGCATGATCACTTATGATGAGAAATAATCAAAAGTCTTGTCAAAGTTAAGCTGCAAGCTTTATAAATAATTCTGCAAAACAAACTATGGTTGTGAGTACTAGAAGACAGAGGATTGGTGTCTTCTGATTTTCAGAGAAGGATAGGCCGATTCATAAGAGCCCTTCTTTTTCAACCAAATTTCTTGTGCTATATTCTACCAGGTTCCAGATTTTGAATTGGTCTGAGAAACCATTCTCTTGATTCAGCATTCCATTGTACCACAGCCTTCATAGGAGGCGGCTTCATCTGCGCCACAGGCCGCCCGTTATAAGCAATTGCCATGTTTGCCAAGTTTCGGATTAGGTAAAGCCTCAGCCTCAATCCCAGCACCTTGCTGCTCCAACATTCCCCTTGTCGTTGTGGCCACAGCTGGTACCAAACGAATATGTGGTGGAACGTACAAGCATCTCTTGAAGAAAGGGTGCTGCAATGCCTCTGCAGCCGTCGGCCTTTTGCAGGGATCCCACGAACAAAGTGATTCGATCAAGTTGATTGCGTCCTTACTTGCTGATGGCATTAACTCGGAGAGATTGACTCCGGATAACTATGGGAACAGGTAGTTAATTGCCATTGCTTGACGGAATTCATCAGCCCAAGAATCCATAGTAGGATTGCCAAGAACACTGCATATCTTGTACATCTGATCAGCTTCATCAGTACCCTGAAAAAGAGGACGAAAAAGGAGTAAAGATTGCAGTGCAGGCATTCAAGGCCAAAGAACACATTGCCATTCTCCATGATTAGTTCTTTAAGCTTCACAATGTTTGGATGGTTCAGCTTCCGCAACCACTTCACCTCCCTCAAATTTAAGCATTTTTCCCGCGAATAGCTTTCCTTCAATGCTTTGATTGCAACAACTTCTCTCGAATGCTTATTTACAGCTTGCCATACACAACCGAATGAGCCGCTGCCAAGTTTTTTGGTAAGAGAATACTTCTCCATTTTTGTGAATCAACAAAAGAAAACAAGATTCTTTTGTGCGTGAGTTTTGTTCTGAAAATATTGTTGTGAGTGAAAACTAAAACTAGTTTCCTATAATGTTTACGAGAAAGAATGATTAAGTTCTCTAAATATGGGAGATATGAGTTTTTTATCTCTAGCGTGGATTAGGAAATGGGATTATGTACGTATTATTATAAGTGAACGTAATCTATCCAAATTTAAACAACTCAGTCTATCAAAAAATTTACAAATGTAGGAAGCTATAAGCTAATTTTTTTTACCGGGTTTTAAAATTACCGAAAGAGAAAAGAATATGAGAGAGAAAGATATTGTAGAGTACCTGAATTTTATTTTTATTTTTTCTAAATTTGATTATTGTTTTATTTTTCCTTTTTTAAGCACCAAATCTCAACTTTTTTGGGTGCAATATACTACTATCTCTTTCTTATAAAAAAAATTAAAATTAACAAAAAAAAAAACAAATTAAGCTTGCTCAGTAATTTTATTAAATTACTCTCTTTTTCGGCCCAAAGCCCACAAGTTTTCACATAGAATCTTCAGCCCATTAGTTATCATAATAATTGACTAGTTAATTTTGTCAAATTATGTTACTGAAGCAAGTAAATTTGATCTTCCAATTCAAAGCGGTCATTTCAAAAACATTTTGAAAAAGACTCATTTTTATTATCTGTTGTTTCTACCATCTTGAAAAAGGCCCATTTCTAAGAGCATCTCCAAATTTTTTTTAAATTTTACTCTTCGAATATCAATTTGTTTATTAATGTGTCAAATAAATGGATAAAAAAATACAATCTCCTCCAAAAAACTCATCAAATAAGAATAAATTAATATTATTTTAATCAAATCTTTTCACTATTAAATTAAATTGCTGTTATATTTTTTAAAGGAAACATAAATAATAATTATTACAGTCTTATCTTTTCAATAAATAATAAAAAATATTAATAGAAGAGGGAGAAACTCACTCGATAATATTAAAGAGTGAGAAACAAATCTTATTTGAAGAATCTAAATTAACGTGTCTTTTGGAGGGTTTAATATTGTAATGACTCTTCAAATAAGAAGAAAAATTTTATTTGAAAAGTCTTTTGGAGATGCTCTAATATCTGTCGTTTCTACCAATTTTACTCTTGCAATAATAAATTTTGGTAATTTATTTTATGATATCATTTAAGTATATGTAAAACAAACAAGGTGACAATGTCGGTTAATTTTTATTTTATGAAAAATTTGTAACAAAATTTAATAAAATTAAGAAAGTTTCTACAGTCAAAATTTTAAGAAAAGTTACTCAGATATATAAATATATTAAAATTGAGAAATAAGTTATTACTATTGTTGATGCCGAAATCTGAACCAGTTGGTTAGTGACTCAGTTTCAGATCCCTGCATCAGCATTAAATTTGTTGGTAGGAAGCTGCTGGTCGATCTCCGAGAATATTCTCTGACTATGAGCAGAACATTCATGAGCATATAATCTTTAAACTGACAATCAATAAGTACCTGAAATTACAAAGAATGGTCAGAGGTGCCGGAAGTTTTTCCGGCGTAAACCCTCCGACGCTCAAGTCAGTTATGGGGTAGGAAAAACCAAATATGTCATTTCTCATATGGCTTAATAAACATTGCCTTAAAACCAAAAGCTTTTTGAATAATTTGTAGAAAAGTAAAGTAGAGTATCCCCAAAGAATTTCTCAGTGAGATCCAGAGAAAAAGAGCCCCCCTCCTCGCGTGGTTTTCTCGGGGTCTTTATAAAACACCTCACACCCACGATTTTAGATCGTGACAATAACCATTAATTGATCAAATTCGTGCCCTGCTTTTTCAGAGGAGCTTTGCGGTGGTTTATTTTAACTGAGTCTTTATTCCTGGTCATCACCTGGTCGAGGTGATCTGCTCAAGTTTAGACCACCTGGTCGAGGTGATCTGGTCAAGCTCATAGCACATGGTCGAGGTGATCTGCTCGAGCTCATAACACCTGGTCGAGGTGATCTACTCGAGCTCATAGCACCTGGTCGAGGTGATCTGCCCGAGCTCATAGCACCTGGTCGAGGTGGTCTGCTCCACCTCATAGCATCTAGTCGATGTGATATGCTCAAGCTTATAGCACCTGGTCGAGGTGATTTGCTCCACCTCATAGCACCTGGTCGATGTGATCTGCTGAAGCTCATAGCACCTGGTCGAGATGATTTGCTTAAGCTCATACCACATGGTCATCTGCTCAAGCTCACACCACCTGGTCAAGGCGATCTGCTCAACCTCATTGTACTTGGTCGAGGTGATCTGCTCAAGCTCATACCACCTGGTCAAGGTGACCTGCTCAATCATTTGCTCACTTTCACTTAGAGGAGATCATGGTCGCTCTATTTAATTCCTCAAACACCAGTCCCCCAGTTTCTAGTGTTGAGAGTAAAACAAATCAACACTGGAAACTATAAAGTTTATAATTTTGGCAAACCTATGCCTTAGGAATATTTTTTGCGAATTTTGCCCAATCGTCCTCACACGACTGAGCAGGTTTGGGCAAATCTTTACTTTAGCAAATTTTGCAAGATATGGCTGCTGGTCCTTCAAACGACTGAGCAGGAGTTGGCCCATGTTTGCCTTAGCAAAATTTTATAGAATTCGCCTGCTGGTCCTTTAGGCGACCGAACAGGAATAGGCACATGTTTGCTTTAAAAAATTTAGTAGACTTTAGCTGCTGGTCCTTTAGACGACCGAGCAGAAATAGGCACATGTTTGCCTTAGTAAAATTTGTAGTCTGCCAACTGGTCTTTTCGGTGACCGAGCAGGAATAGGCACTTGCTTGCCTTAAAAAATTTAGTAGACTTTAGCTGCTGGTCCTTTAGACGACCGAGAAGAATAGGCACATGTTTACCTTAGTAAAATTTGTAGTATGCCTGCTGGTCTTTTCGGTGACCGAGCAGGAATAGGCACTTGCTTGGCTTAAAACATTTAGTAGACTTTAGCTGCTGATCCTTTAGACGACCGAGCAGGAATAGGCACTTGCTTGCCTTAACAAATTTAATAGACTTTAGCTGCTGGTCCTTTAAACGACCGAGCAGGAATAGGCACTTGCTTGCCTTAAAACATTTATTAGACTTTAGCTGCTGATCCTTTAGACGACCGAGCAGGAATAGGCACTTGCTTGCCTTAACAAATTTAATAGACTTTAGCTGCTGGTCCTTTAAACGACCGAACAGGAATAGACACTTGCTTGCCTTAATAAATTTAATAGACTTTAGCTGCTGGTCCTTTAGACGACCGAGCAGGAATAAGCACTTGCTTTCCTTAGTAGAATTTACGAAATAGCCTGCTGGTCCTTTAGGCGACCGAGCAGGAATAGACACTTGCTTGCCTTAGTAGAATTTGTGAAATAGCCTGCTCGCCTTTTCATAAATCATTCTCATATTGAGCAACTTTCTAGATATCAAGTTGATTGAGTTATATCACTAGCTTTAATATGAGCTCTATCAGTTTGACATGTACAAACTATCCTCATTTGATAAATTACTAGTAGGTAAATACTATAGCCGCAAATAAAGGCTGCAAATGCATGTTTTCATGTAGACATCAAGACATAAATTTGTTAAAATTTCTGACTTGATTAAGATGCAACTTTTTGCATCAATGTCTCCTTCCAGGTGCATAGCTTGCCTCATTCGCAAATGTATCAAAATTGACATTTTGTAGTGAAATTGCATAACAGAATTCCCTGCATATTCTTCAGACGAAAATGAACTGTCTGATTCCTGCAAACGAGTGCAGCCAATGTGCTCTCATTTGAGGTTTTTTATTCAAATCCTTGAATATGAATCTGTTCTGTAAAAGAATTTGAAGAACTTGTCTAGCGATATGAGCCAAATCTGAATTGGCCATAATACTACAAACTAGCTGCTCCATGATCATTAAAAAGTCACTGCACTCATAAATATG
The DNA here is from genome assembly GCA_002013955.2 of Citrus medica. Taxonomy (NCBI): domain Eukaryota; kingdom Viridiplantae; phylum Streptophyta; class Magnoliopsida; order Sapindales; family Rutaceae; genus Citrus; species Citrus medica. The sequence continues at coordinate 158,207 of MKYO02026194.1, forward strand.
ACTTTATAATATTATTCCCATGTAAAATTTGGGATTGAATACTTAAAAAAGCATGTCCAATTCTTAAATTGATAAAATATCTATGTATCTATTTTATACATGATTGGTTATGTTATCGTGTTGTGAAATCAAGTACTAATTCCTCACATTCCCATATGACTGCAGAATTTACTCCTGATATTCCAGGATCGTTGTGGAATGAATTCCTAACATTTTGAGATCATCAATTCCATAATGCACTATCAATTTAAAGTTACATGTCTCAACAAGAGATTTGTGCTCATGCATGCATCATTGATGCTAAACATATGCGTGATGATAAAAAGAATATTCAGCTAAGAATAATTTTTTAGTTAAAAAATGGGATGCATTTGCAAACTAATCTGATTAGTTTTAATGTGCATAAGATAGGCAAGTTGCGACAATAGCAGTATTACAATTTGCAAAAATTGAATGATATAAAATAATCAAGGAAGTGGTTCGAGTGCACCTGTAATTGACCATTTGAAATATGGCTTCTGACCTTTGGTAAATTTTTTTTTTGTGAACTTCGTTCTGCTCTATTGTTGTGACTATACTTCCCCTACAGCTTCTGAGCTTCCTTTCATTGTGTCACTGTGAAAACCTTCATACTTGCTTGATGAACGCTCATGGTAATTGAAAAAAACTGAGAAAGAATTTCTTTGTTCCTGAATGGACAATCATTTGCCTTTTTCCCAACTTATTCTTTATTATTAATGCTTTGCCTTCCATTTGCCTTCCTTGATTCTGATCTAGCTTACTCAGCATATCATTTTATAAGCATAATAAAACATTTAAATGATCTATAACTTATGAAAATTGTGAGTAGAAAAATAACATAATTCGTTTAGACTTTCTATCAAATAATTGGTGGGCTTAACACCATGTCCTGATTATGTGATTATCTTCCTTCTGATTTTACCCAAAAATTTCACAATAAAAAATAGTTAATCTAAGGTAGCTTAAGCAACAAAGGCATGGATATGTTCTTAAACATAAAAGCCAAACAGGTAATTCTGAAAACGATAAGTGTGCAGCACATGCTTTCTAGCGATTAAAGTAAGTATGTTGTTCTGACAATTGGATGGCAAGCACATGATTAACTAAAGACAAATGGCAAGCACATGATTCCTGTAAGTTCTCATGCCATGCATTGGACTTCAAATCCTAACTTTGTTAAAATTCACTTCAGTTCTAATTACTGGAGATTATTCTTTATTCTATTTCCAGAATATAGAACTTATTTAGCAATAAACGAGGCATGCAGTAAATGATGCACATGATTTACAGCTTAAGCAAATTGAATTTATGATCTAGTCATGCATGGCAAACAATATTTCCTATATTCAAACTGGGTTTATGATCACAATAACCAAAATTGTGCAATCGAATAAATCGATTTTCATAATTTCGTATTGCAAGCCGTTAAACTTTTTAGACGAAGTCATCAAGATAGTATGTGAATTAAAATGGAAACCCGCATTGACAACTTATCGATTGAATAAATAAAATTTTCAATACTTGGATTTGGTCGTTGGCCTATGGGCAGTGTTTAGTCGATAACTACTCGCATCAACTTAATTTGATAATCACTTCTGATTCGGCCAGATTCAAATTGGTAAAGACAAAAAATTGACTTCTCGTATCGATCCCCACAGACGGCGCCAAAATGTTGATGCTTAAATCCGCTCGCCTTTTGACCGACCAGATTCAGATCCCTGCATCAGCATTAAATTTGTTGGTGGGAAGCTGCTGGTCGATCTCCAAGAATATTGTCTGACTATGAGCAGAACATTCATGAGCATATAATCTTTAAACTGACAATCAATAAGTACCTGAAATTACAGAAAATGGTCAGAGGTGCTGGAAGTTTTTCCGGCGTAAACCCTCCGACGCTCAAGTCAGTTATGGGGTAGGAAAAACCAAATATGCAATTTCTCATATGGCTTAATAAACATTGCCTTAAAACCAAAAGCTTTTTGAATAATTTGTAGAAAAGTAAAGTAGAGTATCCCCAAAGAATTTCTCAGTGAGATCCAGAGAAAAAGAGCCCCCCTCCTCGCGTGGTTTTCTCGGGGTCTTTATAAAACACCTCACACCCACGATTTTAGATCGTGACAATAACCATTAATTGATCAAATTCGTGCCCTGCTTTTTCAGAGGAGCTTTGCGGTGGTTTATTTTAACTGAGTCTTTATTCCTGGTCATCACCTGGTCGAGGTGATCTGCTCAAGTTTAGACCACCTGGTCGAGGTGATCTGGTCAAGCTCATAGCACATGGTCGAGGTGATCTGCTCGAGCTCATAACACCTGGTCGAGAGCCTTGCTTGATTCTGATCTAGCTTACTCAGCATATCATTTTATAAGCATAATAAAACATTTAAATGATCTATAACTTATGAAAATTGTGAGTAGAAAAATAACATAATTCGTTTAGACTTTCTATCAAATAATTGGTGGGCTTAACACCATGTCCTGATTATGTGATTATCTTCCTTCTGATTTTACCCAAAAATTTCACAATAAAAAATAGTTAATCTAAGGTAGCTTAAGCAACAAAGGCATGGATATGTTCTTAAACATAAAAGCCAAACAGGTAATTCTGAAAACGATAAGTGTGCAGCACATGCTTTCTAGCGATTAAAGTAAGTATGTTGTTCTGACAATTGGATGGCAAGCACATGATTAACTAAAGACAAATGGCAAGCACATGATTCCTGTAAGTTCTCATGCCATGCATTGGACTTCAAATCCTAACTTTGTTAAAATTCACTTCAGTTCTAATTACTGGAGATTATTCTTTATTCTATTTCCAGAATATAGAACTTATTTAGCAATAAACGAGGCATGCAGTAAATGATGCACATGATTTACAGCTTAAGCAAATTGAATTTATGATCTAGTCATGCATGGCAAACAATATTTCCTATATTCAAACTGGGTTTATGATCACAATAACCAAAATTGTGCAATCGAATAAATCGATTTTCATAATTTCGTATTGCAAGCCGTTAAACTTTTTAGACGAAGTCATCAAGATAGTATGTGAATTAAAATGGAAACCCGCATTGACAACTTATCGATTGAATAAATAAAATTTTCAATACTTGGATTTGGTCGTTGGCCTATGGGCAGTGTTTAGTCGATAACTACTCGCATCAACTTAATTTGATAATCACTTCTGATTCGGCCAGATTCAAATTGGTAAAGACAAAAAATTGACTTCTCGTATCGATCCCCACAGACGGCGCCAAAATGTTGATGCTTAAATCCGCTCGCCTTTTGACCGACCAGATTCAGATCCCTGCATCAGCATTAAATTTGTTGGTGGGAAGCTGCTGGTCGATCTCCAAGAATATTGTCTGACTATGAGCAGAACATTCATGAGCATATAATCTTTAAACTGACAATCAATAAGTACCTGAAATTACAGAAAATGGTCAGAGGTGCTGGAAGTTTTTCCGGCGTAAACCCTCCGACGCTCAAGTCAGTTATGGGGTAGGAAAAACCAAATATGCAATTTCTCATATGGCTTAATAAACATTGCCTTAAAACCAAAAGCTTTTTGAATAATTTGTAGAAAAGTAAAGTAGAGTATCCCCAAAGAATTTCTCAGTGAGATCCAGAGAAAAAGAGCCCCCCTCATCGCGTGGTTTTCTCGGGGTCTTTATAAAACACCTCACACCCACGACTTTAGATCGTGACAATAACCATTAATTGATCAAATTCGTGCCCTGCTTTTTCGGAGGAGTTTTGTGGTGGTTTATTTTAATTGAGTCTTTATTCCTGGTCATCACCTGGTCGAGGTGATCTGCTCAAGTTTAGACCACCTGGTCGAGGTGATCTGGTCAAGCTCATAGCACATGGTCGAGGTGATCTACTCGAGCTCATAACACCTGGTCAAGGTGATCTGCAGGTCGAGGTGATCTGCTCGAGCTCATAGCACCTGGTCGAGGTGATCTGCTCCACCTCATAGCATCTAGTCGATGTGATCTGCTCAAGCTCATAGGACCTGGTCGAGGTGATTTGCTCCACCTCATAGCACCTGGTCGATGTGATCTGCTGAAGCTCATAGCACCTGGTCGAGGTGATTTGCTCAAGCTCATACCACATGGTCATCTGCTCAAGCTCACACCACCTGGTCAAGGCGATCTGCTCAACCTCATTGTACTTGGTCGAGGTGATCTGCTCAAGCTCATACCACCTGGTCAAGGTGACATGCTCAACCATTTGCTCACTTTCACTTGGAGGAGGTCATGGTCGCTCTATTTAATTCCTCAAACAACTATCTTATTATTGCTTGAGTGAAACAAAAATCACAATAATTCTTTTGAGAGAGGAGACGTGTACACTAATACAAGAGAGTTTTACTGAGAAGAAGAATAGTAAAATTATGAAGAGATGTGAATCCATCTCATTCTAATAAAAATGAACTGAAATTCTTAATGTCTATATTTATCTTTGAAGATGTACTCTTTAAAAAGTAAGAGGCGGAGGCTACGTCGCTAACTCATTCATTAGCTACAACAATTTTAGTCAATAGGAGTAGCAGATATTTTAGCCCATATTTGTTGGACTGTCTCAGACCAAAGTGAGCCGCTTATTGATTTTACGAGTGCTTTGCAAATTGCAATTCTGTACTTTCAATTTTCAAAATTTTCATTTACTTTTATTCCATACACTAATAATTAAATTGGAAAGGAGAAGAATGTTTTTTTTTAATACTGTTATATAAGGCTGTAGGTATTACAATTAATATTTACAAACAGATTCTATAATTGGGACATTCTTCGTGACATGTACTCCTTTGAAGCACTGCCCAAATTCTTTAGACCCTCTCAAATGTTCAAGGATTGTCCACTCTATTTACATTTCGTGAAGAATAGACTGACTCTACTCAATTATTTGATAATTGAGAGAGGATTGTAAATAAGCTCCATAAATACTTTTATGGAAGCTCGAACCTTTGCACTCATTAATGTAAGTGCAATGGTTCTCCTACTGGACCAAAGACCCATTAGTGAAAGGAGAACAATGCTATACCACAACAAGATGAATTTACCAAACAAAGACAGTAGTAAAGTTATGAAAGTACGCGCTTCCATCAAATTCCGATAAAAGTGGATTAAAATTCATGATTTTTGAATCAATAGGTAAGCGGTGAAGAATTTGAAACCCGTCAGTCAAAACAGTCGAATTTTGTCGACTGTTGTCGACTGTCCAACCATTGTGCCCACGCAATGGAGTGCTGTACACTGGGGGCTATATGCAGTCACCCCAAAAGCCAAGGCAGAGTGCCAAGTCCCCATCCACTCGTGTGAGATTCAATTAGATTTAGTTTGGTTTGGGCATTGCATTGAGTTTTAATCAAGTTTTGACGGGACTCCAGTCATAGGTTCAGGGATCGAATGGAGTTTTCCGGGCTCCTGTGAACAGATGTATTTAAAAATCTTTCAACACACAACTTTTCATTGTTTGATGATTTAATATCTCAACTTTTTATGCCTTCAGAATCAAAGTTCATAACATTGTTGTAATTAGGCATATTTTTTATTTCGAACAGGCTCTCTTAAAATAACACTTTCCCAAGAGTTTCAAAATAAGCAAATGTAATCCATCCAATCTTTAAAACCAATCAACCTATCAAATATTTTATAAATCTAATGTATAAGCAAACATTAGTTCTGGGTTTGAAAGTAAGGTTGATGGGAAGTCAACTTAATGGGAGTCCGGGAGTTGTATATAAATTCCCAGGATTTACTGGTTTCCAGTTTATACCACAACCATCACAAAAAATCAAGTCACAAAAAGTGGTAAAAAAATCCAAATCTAAAATTAACTGATATAATAAGCACTTAACAAACAACCGCTTCAAGTTTTAAATTAACAGCATCAAACTAACCCAACAAAACTAAAACAAATATTCTCATACTGGTTAAAGTTCCATCAAGTGCAGCAAAGTAAAAAGCATAAAGACAAAAATAAAGGCATTTAGAAAAGAGATGTTCCCTTTCCCTTCTTGTCTCCACCAATTTCAAAGTGCTTGCACCTCTGCACAATTCAACACATGTAAATGTTAAGAACTGGTCCGAGTATGAAAATGGAAAATTGAGCCCTACAACAAAATCAAAATGTTGCTGAGTACAAACCTTGATGGGATGTTGAGACACATGCTTGCAACCCTGGCATTGGAGCCTCAGCACAATCTTCTTGGTGGTCTTAGCCTGTTAAACAAAATCAGCAAACATCTTTGAGATAAATATCACAATTTATATTAAAAAAAAGTGAAATATCCAAAAACCACATAAAATTTATACCTTCTTGTGGAAGACAGGCTTGGTCTGACCACCATAGCCAGACTGTTTGCGATCATACCGTCTCTTCCCTTGAGCAGCAAGACTGTCCTTGCCCTTCTTGTACTGTGTCACCTTGTGCAAGGTGTGCTTTCTGCACTCCTTGCTCTTGCAGTAAGTCTTCTTAGTCTTGGGAACGTTCACCTGCAATACACACACACTACTTGTTAGAATCATTCACCTCAAATCACAAAAACCAACACCAACATTATATGAGTAGAGACAAAAACCGACAAACAATCATGAACAAGAGCAGTCACAACAAAACACCCACCAAGATTCAAAACCCATCAAGTAAATCTGCCTTAATTACACATCCATTCCACGCCACATCAGGAACTCAGTATATGCCTAGTCTTGCTGAAAATACTACATATATGCTGCCTAGTTTAGTTATAAAAGAGAAGTAAAGCATGAGGGCAACCTAATTAACAAACAATCATTCTTCAAAAATTACGAGTTGCATATTTCACTTTCAGAAAAAAAGATCATGCCAAAATAACAAAAAATTAATTCATCAGAGAAAGCGGAAAAAGCACAAACTTTCAGATATCATGAACACGCTTCCAAGGCAATATATGAATTGAATTAATTCATTTTGATTGAGAGTTGTGACCTAAACTAATAACAGCACCATAATTTTTTGAATAACAAGAACCGAAATTTTCCCCAAATTCGCCAACGATATCGACGCACGAATCGGAAATTTCCAATCACAACTAAGCAATAAATAAAGTGAGAGAAGCGGTAGGAAACGAAACAGTACCATGATGGCCGGCTGCGGCGACGAGGAGAGAGCTCTTCGTAACTTCCAACTGCTGCCGAAGGGTAACTAGAGATTCGGTTTCTGAAACAAGAGAATAAATAGACAGTAGCTAGGATTAGGGTTTGCGTGATGCCCTTGTTCGGTAACAGGGTTAGTTAAATTGGATCTAAATTGGTTCGGCCCAAGCCCATCTGTAATAAACCATTAGCTGGACACCAGGTTTGGAGTAGTGCTTTTCACACCCCTTTAAAATTCTTATAACACCCCCACTTTTAGAATCAAAGCTCCATTAATAGAGAAAATTACATAAAATAATAAATTATTTAATTAAATTAAAACATTTTTCCACTTGCAAATCACGAATCCTCCCATTTTTAAATTATATAATTATTTTTCAATAATTTTAAGGCAATAAAGTAATAAATTATATATAAACAATAAGATTTTTATGAAAAATCTTGCTGAAAATAAATCTTTTTTAAAATTTATTTAAACTATATAGTAATTTTTTGTTATTTTTTATAATTTTTTAAAATGATGATATAATCACATACTTTTATATAAATTAATTTGATATTAATTTATTAATTAAATAAAAATATAAAATAATAAAAATAAGTTACGTGAATTAAAAAATATTTAATCTAATTAATTTTATTATGATACATTATTTTATAAAAAAACTGTAACTATATTATTAATTAATTTTTTTATTAAAATAAGAGTTATGTATTCGAGCGTCACTCTTTTCACAAATGGGCTGCATTTTAAAATTAATTTATTTCCGATATAGCCCCTATAAAGTACCAGATATTACCATTCAAACCACTCTCCAAAAAGCAACGCAATTGACAGCAGCAGTACTGACAAGACAGTGAAAAATTTCAGCTAATTACTGTGGAGAGTGAAAACAGTCTCCTTGGTTCCACTCTCTCTCTCTCTCTCTCTCTCTCTCTCTCTCTCTCTCTCTTCTCTCTCTTCTCTCTCACAACACAGAACGAACACCATTGCCTGACTGATCGTTTACAAACCCTAGTTTGGATTGTCTGAGTGTTAGTGAACAGAGATTCAATTTTTAGTCAAAGGGGTTTAGGGTTTTAGCCTCTGTTTGATACTACCCACTCAATAGAAAAGCTCAACGTAAGTTTCTGTTTCCATTTATTTATTTATTTATTTTTGGGATTTTTGACTTTTGGGTTTTGTTGTTTTAAGAATTTTGTTTACTGTTAACCTACATTGGTATGAGTTTGTACATTGGCATGAGTTTGTTTATAATTGATTGAAAGTGAAGTGTATTTCATGCATTAAGAGACCTAGAAGCTGGAAATTTGCTAATGAAATGGTTGATTTTGAAGGTTTGCTGACTTGAAACAGACATTGATAAATCATCTGTCGCTATTTTTTTCCCATTGAAAAGCAGCATTTCTAATTTTTGTCAGAGAAAATTTTTGGCTTGTATTGACTCCCCGTATTAACTTAATGAATGATGGAAACGATGAAGTATTTGGTTTAATGTAAATATGGACTATTTATATATTCTTGTTGACAAATGTGTACATGACGAGGTCAAAATCTTTTTAAGTTTTTTAACTACAGATTTTGGAATTTCTGCATTTTTGGAACATTGTTTCTTCTTTTGTTGGAGACTAAAGTATACAGTGAATATTATATACTAAGAAATGTTGAAAAGATATTAGGATACACAATTTATTTTACTTAAAATGTCAGATGCTAGAATAGAAACTGTTATATTTTTGCTTACAACCATAAAGACATTTTCAACTGGAGATAGGATCTCTTTCTCTCATTTCCCCTGAAAATTGTTAACTGATCTGGCTGGACACTCAATTATCCTACAGTTCAGGAGGGTTAAGCTAGGATTTCATCTTTTTTTGGTTTTCTTCACAGAAAATTTGGGCGTTGGGCTTTAATGTTCGTTGCATGATTACTTCTATGTTTATGCATTTGTTTCTTTAATCTTTTTTTTTTCCTTTTTCATCTTTGCAGACTTTGAGTCCAATGGGGGCATCATCAAATGCCAAGGAAGATATAGCCATGAGTAGTAAGGGTGAAAATATTTCTGGTCAAGATGATATGGATTCAGATGATAACGGGTTTACAGACCCAACCAGCCTACGTGATCTTGGAGAGGAGTTTCTGAAAACATTCTGTAGAAAAGCAGCAGTGTCTTTCTTTAATGAATATGGTCTGGTTAGTCACCAGATCAACTCATACAATGAGTTTATTAAGAATGGTCTCCAGAAGGCCTTTGATTCATTTGGAGAGACAATAGTTGAGCCTGGTTATGACCCGTCAAAGAAAGGAGAGGGTGAGTGGCGATATGCTTCCATGAAGTTTGGGCAGGTCACTCTTGATAAGCCTAGTTTCTTTGCCGGTAATGGAGGTGATGAGCATGATATGTTTCCTAGGCATGCAAGGTTGCAGAATATGACATATTCATCTAGGATGAAAGTGAAGGTTCAACTTCAGGTGAATAAAAACTATTGTTGACTTCACTGGGGAGTCTGAACTTACGATAATTTTGGATATGATATTTTTGGATTTCTTCGTTAGTTTTTGTATTGATACGTAACCCATTGTTTTGGAAGTATTCATTGATGCAATCAGCCCCTCTTCATCTGATAATGGAATAGTTTGAGTCTGATAAATTTCTACCGGCAACTATAATGTTGAGTGGGAACTTTTATTACAGGGATAATATAGGAACAACTGGCCTGAAAATTCAAAGAATCCTTGCTATATTTTGCCCTAATTAGTTGGTCTTTGATATTTTGAAATCTCTATATTTTATTGAAACTGCAGGTCATCTCATTCTTTTTATGTCTTTGCATAATGTCCTTTTAATTGACTGGACGCCGCAGCTGTAGTGCTGAATGTATGAAGAAAATTTTTGTTCTAGCTCTTTAATTACTTACATCCTGTTGCATTTTGTAATCTATCAGGTATACACTCAGACACGCGTCACAAGTGACAAATTCAAAACTGGAAGAGAACAATATATTCACAAGGAGGTTTTAAGCGATGAAACTACGGACATCATTATTGGGAGGATTCCTGTAATGGTGAAGTCTGACCTCTGCTGGATGAAGGGAGTGGAGAAAGGTGATTGTGATTTTGATCACGGTGGATACTTTATTATCAAAGGTGCAGAGAAGGTGAGTCTAGAGCTTCTGATTTTTGTCTTTCACATTATTGTGTATCTTTGTTACAACTTCATTCTCTGTTTCTTTTCATGTACGGTGAATTGGTGAATTTGTTAATGTTAATATTAAGTTAATAGCTACTATCAATAATGTTAAGTCAATAATGTTAAAATTGAGATGTTCAGAACCTGATTACAGATTAGTTGTTAATAGCTTCTATCAATTCACAAATGATTAAGACACATTAGTTGTATCAACTCCATATTTGTTCAAATTATGTTTCTTTTATGGGATAATGTTTTGGGTAAACTTCCTTAGTGGTTACACTGGAATTGTTTTAATATGGCTACTACTTTTGTGTTCATCAAATTTTGGGTTTAGTCAGCAAAGAAATTGGTAGAGTTCGTTTCACTGCTTCTTGATGCAATTAATTTGTTGTTTATTCCATTCATTGTACTGCTGTCTAATAAAGAGTCTTCTTGACATTCTATCAGATTGATTTGTTGGTCTCAATGTTCTCCAATTTTTTAGTTGTTCTCTGTCATTTGGTGTTTGCAAGATATTGAATATAACTTGACATGTGATAAGGTCTTCTTATGATCTCCAGGTTTTTGTTGCACAAGAGCAAATTTGTTTGAAAAGGCTTTGGGTTTCAAATAGTATGGGCTGGACTGTAGCCTACAAGTCCGAGAATAAGAGAAACAGATTGATTGTTAGACTGGTAGATATGTCCAAATTTGAAGATATTAAAGGAGGCGAGAAAGTGCTTTCAGTATATTTCTTGTCAACAGAGATCCCCATATGGATCTTGTTTTTTGCACTTGGCGTATCATCAGACAAAGAAATTGTAAATCTCGTTGATTTTACTTGTGAGGACTGCAGCATTTTGAACATATTGTTTGCCTCAATTCATGATGCTGACAACAAGTGTGATGAATTCCGGAAAGGGAGGAATGCTCTCAAGTATGTGGATAAACTCATTAAGGGAACCACATTTCCACCAGGGGAAAGTACTGAAGAGTGCATGAACACATATCTGTTCCCCTCTCTCCATGGCACCAAACAGAAGGCCCGCTTTCTTGGTTATATGGTGAAGTGTCTCTTACAGGCCTATAGTGGTCGTAGAAAATGTGATAATAGAGATGACTTTAGAAACAAGAGGTTGGAGCTGGCTGGTGAGCTGCTCGAGCGAGAGCTCAAGGTACACATTGCACATGCTCGGAAGCGCATGGCAAAGGCTTTGCAGAGAGATCTGTACGGTGATCGCACAGTGCGTCCAATTGAATACTATCTGGATGCATCCATATTAACCAATGGTCTTTCAAGGGCCTTCTCAACGGGAGCGTGGTCACATCCTTTCAAGAGGACAGAAAGAATTTCTGGCATAGTGGCGAATCTTGGACGAGCAAATCCATTGCAGACACTTGTTGATTTGAGGAGAACAAGACAGCAGGTTCAGTATACAGGGAAGGTGGGAGATGCTAGATACCCGTAAGTTATTCTAAACTAACTTGATATTTTCTGTCATGTGAGTGATATATGTTCTTGATTCCAATAAAAAAATTATAGTTGATAGTTGAGGGGAAAAGTTTAGAAAATGCTGAAGAACTGTGGGATAGAGTTCATCTTCTTGCTTCACTTTGGGCTTCAGTTTCTAATGAGTTCCAAGATTCATCCTTTTTCTTCATATATCTAAATTGGGATGGGGTTTTGAGATAGGGAGTTATAACTGATTCTAACCTTATATACAGGTGATTGGGTATACTTTTGTAAGCACAAATAGTAGTAGTCTTTGTTTTCTGAATGGGCAGCTGGTCCACTATCTATTTTTGCATCATCTTTATAAATACATTTTCCAGTTTCTTATCAAAAAAAAAAAAAATCTCTGGTCAGTCTTTGTTATTTAATTTTCTTGACGCAGGCATCCTTCTCACTGGGGTAAGATTTGCTTTCTCTCTACCCCAGATGGTGAAAATTGTGGGCTTGTGAAAAATTTAGGTGTCACTGGACTGGTTAGTACAAGCATATTGGAGCCCATATTTGAGCAGTTGTTTAATAGTGGAATGGAAAAGCTGGCAGATGATGCTTCCTATTCACTGGAAGGAAAGTTTAAAGTGTTTGTTGACGGAGATTGGATTGGAGTTTGTAAGGATTCCCTCTCATTTGTTTCTGAGTTAAGAAGGAAGCGTCGCAGGAAGGAGTTACCCACTCAGGTTCCCTTTAACTACCATTAAACAATGAATGTCTTACATTAGTGGTGTATGTTTATGAAACTGGATATTTATTTTGTTGTTTCTTTGTGTAACAAGGTTCACCTGTTTTCTTTAACTAAGAATTTGTTAATTGTTGCCATTCTTTAAAATCTGAAAGCCAGCATCTAGGTCCTTAATCTGTAATGTGCAGTTATTTTTCTTATAGTCAGTTAGCAGTGAGTTTTCTTTACTTATGGTAACCTGTGTATTCCTTTCACAACTGCATTCAATATTACTTACAAGCAAAAGTGGTTCTTAATGGGCCTTTTCGCTGTTGTCTAAATCATATTTGGTTAATCCTTAAAATTGCCTTATTTAGCCTAAGTGTGTTACACTGCTGCAATGGTTAATGTAAGTTTTCTACGAATATCTATGTTGCTGATGTCTTTGAGAATCTTCCTGACAGCATACCTACGTATTTTTCTGTCCTTTCTTTCTGTTTAAAATATTTTGAGGCCTGAAGTTTTCGTTTTTCTCTGTTTATCCATTCTTTGCTTCTGCAAATAAAGGGTTAACTGTGCAAGTTAGCTTTTTATTATCTAATTAATTTTGTTACTTTCCTACTGAACCTCTTAATGCACAATTTTCGCTTGTAGGTGGAAATCAAAAGAGATGAACTACAAAGTGAAGTACGGATATTTATGGATGCTGGGAGGATTTTACGCCCTCTTTTGGTGGTTGAAAATATGGGCAAGATTAAATCCCTGGAGGGGAAAAATTACACCTTTCAAGCCCTTTTGGACCATGGAATAATTGAGCTTGTTGGAACTGAAGAAGAGGAAGATTGCTGTACTGCATGGGGTATTAAATACCTCTTAAAGGACATTGAAGATAAAAAACCCATAAAGTTCACTCACTGTGAACTTGATATGTCCTTCTTGCTTGGTTTGAGTTGTGGGATTATCCCATTTGCAAACCATGACCATGCAAGGAGGGTTCTGTATCAATCACAGAAGCATTCTTCCCAGGCTATAGGTTTTCCAACAACCAATCCCAGCATCAGAGTTGATACTCTATCACACCAGCTTTTCTACCCTCAAAGGCCCCTTTTTCGGACAATGATTTCAGATTGTCTTGGAAAACCAGGTTATGGCCATAATCATATACTGCCAAGGCCAGAGCTCTACAATGGGCAGAATGCGATTGTGGCTGTGAATGTCCACTTGGGATACAACCAAGAGGACTCCCTGGTGATGAACCGTGCCTCTCTGGAGCGTGGTATGTTTCGATCTGAGCACATTAGAAGTTACAAGGCTGAGGTCGATAACAAAGAGATGCAGGTGAAGAGGCGGTCATCTGATGATATGGTGAATTTTGGAAAGATTCAAAGTAAAATTGGCCGCGTTGACAGCCTAGATGATGATGGCTTTCCCTTCATTGGTGCTAACCTCCAGAGTGGTGACATCGTGATTGGAAAGTATGCGGATTCTGGGGCTGATCACAGTATAAAACTAAAGCACACTGAACGGGGAATGGTTCAGAAAGTCGTGCTATCTTCTAATGATGATGGAAAGAATTTTTCTGTGGTATCTCTCAGACAGGTAAGGCGATATGGTATTTTACCTGAATTACTATTTACATGAACGTATGCAGACATTCACACACTTTGTTTAAATACCTTATGATTTTGTACATTATATGTGCATATTGAAGATGACAGTTAGTGTGTGTGGAAACTAGAAATATGTGCAGAAATGCAAGATTCCATTAAGATGCAGTTAATATTTATTTAAATGTGCTTAAATTGGTCTGGCATTGAGATGGCCTTCCGGTTGGTGAATCTGCCTTAAAAAGTGCACCGTATATAAATATTTATAATTTTTTGGATTTCTTAATGCAGGTTCGTTCCCCATGTCTTGGAGACAAGTTCTCTAGCATGCATGGGCAGAAAGGTGTTTTGGGCTTTTTGGAGTCTCAAGAAAATTTCCCTTTTACCAAACAAGGCATAGTTCCAGACATTGTAATAAATCCACATGCTTTTCCTTCAAGGCAAACTCCTGGTCAACTTTTAGAGGCTGCTTTAGGAAAGGGGATTGCTGCTTTAGGAAAGGGGATTTGCAGTGGCTTGAAAAGATATGCCACTCCTTTTGCTACTCCCTCTGTTGATGCAATCACTGAGCAACTTCACAGGTATGCTTACTTGAGTAATGATTTTGATGCTATTACTTCAGTGTGTCAAATGTCTTTTTGTCGTCTGTAGATAAATTCCCATCACTTTTAGGTGGCTTTGTTTGCATCATGAATCTGTGACAGTGTTCTACACTTAACAACTTTGTGTTTCTTTTTTTCTTTGTACATGGTTTTTTATTTTGATTTTGGCATCTCTTAGATTCTATCTTGTTTCAGATTTATGTTTCAGTTGCCAAATTGCATTTGCTCTCTTATTCTGTTTTGTTTGTTTAAATGGTTGACAGATTGAATGGTATTTATTTTCTGTATAAATGTGACAGGGCTGGATTTTCCAAATGGGGAACGGAGAGACTTTATGATGGCCGAACTGGTGAAATGGTTCGTTCGCTCATATTTATAGGGCCAACATTTTACCAGCGACTTATTCACATGTCTGAGGACAAAGTCAAGTTTCGAAACACTGGGCCAGTCCACCCCCTCACCCGACAGCCAGTGGCGGACAGGAAGCGATTTGGTGGGATCAAGTTTGGTGAGATGGAGCGTGACTGTCTTATAGCCCATGGTGCTGCTGCCAACTTGCATGAACGCCTGTTTACGCTGAGCGACTCCTACCAGATGCATATTTGTAGGAAATGCAAGAACGTTGCAAATGTGATCCAACGGGTAGTGGGTGGTGGACGTAAGGTTCGGGGCCCCTATTGCCGTATATGTGATTCAGGAGATGACATAGTTAAGGCTAATGTACCTTATGGAGCGAAGTTACTTTGTCAAGAACTTTTCAGCATGGGCATCACTTTAAAGTTCGACACTGAGTTCTGTTGAGTTATCATGGTGGCGTGGAACTCATTTTAACCTACTGTTAGGTGTATATTTGTAAAAATTTGGAGAATATGTGGAAAGCAGTTGTTTAGCTTAACATCCCTTGTGAGTCCCAACTTTTTGTTCCAGGAGACTGTTAAGCATGGCATATTTGAAAGGTCGAATCTGGCAATTGGTCAGCTCCTTTTGTCTGATGGATCTTCTTTTGTTCTCAGCGTATTGACAGTTAATTTGATCTTTGGCCACAAAAGAAGTGTAACAAAATTAACTCATGAATTTGTGGAGACTTATAGCATCCAACTTATCAGGGTCTAGGCTTGGAATCTTATCTGCAGGTTGCAAGCTCTTTGAAATTCTTATCATTAGCTCAAAATCCACTTATGAGTTACCCAAATTTCTATAAATTTATCTGTATACTCAGTTCTCATACCTTGGAAGAGGACATGTTCAAGCTGAAATTTAATGTCCAGACTTTAAAACAGAAAACTAGTTGGTTGCTTGCTTCCCATTTGCATCCTAATCAAGAAAGCCAAGGCACGAAGGCCCACTTTAGCTGAATAAATTTTCCTTTCATTTTTTTTTTCCTCCAATTTTCAATCTTTCAATCATTTTATGCTACGAAAATTTTGTACTGCCTGTGTCGAATTTGTAAAATAGAATTCAAATTAGAAATTTCATGACCATGATAAGAGAGCCTGACTAAATCTGATAACAGTAAAGATAACCTGAAGTAACAAATCAATCTCATTCCCCATCAATGGTATCATTTCTTTTGGTTACATGGTAAGGGAAAGGAAGGGGGGAAAAAAGAATCAGTGTTTGTGCACAATTACAATGCAGCGTACTCACATTGTGCATCTCTTTTCCAGCTTGTATTTTGTCAAGAGAGAAGAAACTGAGACTATTTCTCCATACAGAAATGTAAATTGTCTTACTCTTCATCGGCTTCAAGACCTGGTATATATTCCAAACTCACATCGAAAATCACCGGGCTATTTGGTGCCACCCTGGGCCTTCCTGGAGCTGAAACCAGACCTTTCGGAAATGCCAGCTAACCACAAGCAAGGGATGAAAGCAGAAAAATGAGTTAAGCGTACACATGATAACATAATTTATCTTCTCAATTGCAACGCTACGGAGCTGCAGTTTCTGTACAGGTTTTTTCTTCCCAATTATGAAGAATAAGGAGGGTATTAGAAATTACCGGTCCTGGAATGTAGAGTCGACGCTTCCCTCCAGTTTTCATGGTCAGTATTCCTTCATCAAGTCCTTTGACCACCTGTTTTAGGCATACAAAGAATCAATCAGCGATGCAAATGAAAAATATATTGCTGAACAAAAACATTTTTTCTGTAAGGAAAATGGATTTTCTCTTTTAGGCAGAGCAATCCAGAAGAAGAAGCTGCATTTCCTTATAGAATGCTTAAAAATTTGTTGTAACTCATTTACATAGCATGAAAATATAATCAAATTTTACCTTATTGTCAAAAATCAGGGTTTCTTTGCTTGTTGGTCTTACTTTGTTTTATTTTTTCAATAAAAGTTAAAGCTGTGTCCCATTTGGCTGTCTGGTTCTTATAAAATCAAAGAAGAGCCAAATCCTCATGTAAATCAGTTTGCAGACTTTATGATGATACTGAAAGCAAACAAAACAGTAACATAGAAAGAACCAAGAGTACCAAACTCGCACAGACTGAGTAACAGAAAGCACCCATGACAATGAAATAATACCATGTGCAAAAATCAATCATCTTTCTTGATGACTTAGCTAAAATAAACAGACTTACCTGCCCAGAGCCAACGCGAAATATATATGGCTGACCTTTCTCCAGTGAACTGCAACATTAAAAACAGAAATTTTGAAGTAAGAATTCAGAAAAATTGTCTCATCAGATCCCAATTAAAGTTTCTCACACTGAGAAGTAGCACATTTCTAATCCTATTAAAACAAACGCTAAATGATGGATCTTAAAAATCAGATGTTTGAAAGCCACGATTGAATCCTCTTATAGATCAACTTCTTCCCCTAGAACAAGATAAGAAATGGGAGCAAATCCACAGAAAGTATAGATGACTCTAAGGATAAGTTAAAGCAAGACTGACTAAGAAGTTTGGTCATGTGCAGTCTTGACCTTAAGGAATTAGCTGCAGTAGTAAAAAGAGTAGTTTGTTGCAGGCATTACAGATGAGAGGGAGAAAGGGTGTAGCCGTGTAGGCATGGAGCAAATGTCACATAGGAAGCAATACTGATGAAAGAGGCTTACATAGAACTTCTAGATGGTCCTGCATTGTGCATGGAGTACAGGGGAAGAAGAGCATTCGTATCGCTGACCCCAACATGTGACAAACATATGACTGTTTTATTGCAGATACTTCAGGGGACTCAGTTATTTCTTAATCCACAATTTGTACTTGTACGCTAAACTTAAAATGGATTGTCTGCATTTACAATGGTTTGGGTGGTCAAATGCAGAAAATAATTCGCATACAAGTCATCTACGAGATCTGAAGTTAGTTCCAGTTTAATATCTTACAAAACAGCATTAACACAGTCATTTTGATGAAAGCTGATATACTAACCTATCAAATATTTGACCAGAAGAAATAATTCGCATACAAGTCATCTACGAGATCTGAAGTTAGTTCCAGTTTAATATCTTACAAAACAGCATTAACACATAGTCATTTTGATGAAAGCTGATATACTAACCTATCAAATATTTGACCAGATGGAATCATGGCAACATAATTAGCAGCCACCTGAGAGTAATAGTACAATTGATGTAAGCTTTAGTCAATAATACATGAAGAAGCAACAGGAAATCTCAATAAATTGGTAAGGCAGACAATATATGGCAGACCCACCCATCTTTCAGTAGAAACAAAAAGAACCAAACTAGTATTTTATATTAAAATGAAAACAAAATTAAACTGGAGAAGATCACTGAAAATATCGGGTTCATTTAACTATTTCCATCATATGAGCTAGGCAAGTTTGAATTCTGTCTCTTTTACATTTTTCATACGTGGTGCAGATGGCAGAGTTTGCAGTGGCTGAAGTTTAGGTGCAAATGTCTAGCTCAAATTATTATATGCTTGACAAACTAAATGCCAACTTCTAATTCAATCTAGTTTCATAGTCTGTCTGGCAAATCTATCTCTCTGTTCTCTCTTCCTTTCTCCATTTGCCAATGTGTAAATAGCTTGATATGTTTGGTTAACAGCAACTTCAAACTGCTCTCAACTATCCAATTTTAAGAATTGTAATGGTCTTGTTCCAAATATAGAATGTTGGACAAGTCAAAATTAAGTTTGCACAAGCATAATTTTTTATTTCCTCAGATTGAAACAGCCATCTAGATAGGTGCTGAAAGGTAAAAGGCTCATTCTGGCTAGCAAGTCCCAAGAACTGGATGCTCTCCTCAATCGATAGATTAAACTCTGATGGAGTGTCAAAACAAGAAATTTATAATGCAATTACTGTACTTCTGAATGCTGTTAGAAGTCTACATAAATTATTATCCTGAAGAAGATGGAGAGGATATAGGCAAGAGCCTTTAATTGAATTTATAAGAATAGAAAGCCATTGTAATCGACTATATTTCAGCATCAATATATCTACGATGCCATCAATCAAATAGTGCAGCTCTTAGAGAGTGATATACTTCTGGTCAAAATCAGCATTTTTAGTTATTTTTTGTTAGAATGTAGATAAGGCAATTTTTACAAACCAGAGTAACTGACATACCTGAAAACCAACAGGAGGACTCGGGCCTTGACCAACTTTGATATCCTTGTACTGCAAACCAGACTCTGTAGTCACCATAGGTACCTTCATTACAGAAATTTGGTATAGTGGTTACTGCTGATAAGCAAAAAAAATTAATGGAAGTTACAAGTTATTTTCTACTTGACGCTTGATCATGTATCATCTATAACTAAAAATATTCAACCCACAATCTGATCATGAATGTGAGAAAAATATGTTTATAACCATAATATGTCTCCAATAATAAACCTTAAGAAACAAGTGGACTAAATTCAATTACAATGGCTGTACATGTAAGCAATGAGCAGACAGTAGACATCAATCAACAATAAAGAAAAAGTTCAAGATGCATACTATAGAGTGAAAGTAAACCGAGTAAAAGCCAAAATGCAAATGAAGTGAGGCTCTGGACAGAGTGCACGTTCATGTTCAATTTAACCAAAATATTCTTGTTCTGAAGATTTAAAGAATTTAGCAGTGTGCACAACAAGAAACTATGAACCCGTTTAAAGAAATTAAATCTGCAACAAGAAAGGAAATGTTGGAGATAGAGGTAAAGTAATCTCACCATACATTTTCAAGCTCTTTCTCGCACGCGTCGTCACACAATCTTGGTTTCTCCTCAGGAGGCAAGCCGGCTCCCTTGGCATCAAATGAGTCCAAAATGAGGGTCGAAACTCCCAAAACCAACCCAATGAGATCTCTTCGACTAACTAAATTCATTTCATCTCCACGAACACTAGTCCTCGAAGCTCGAACTCCAGGTCTCAAACTTGAGCATCTCACAAAAAGACCCCGAATCTTGTCACATGAAATGCCATGAGAATGGATATGTAGAGTTTTGCTAGATGAGGAGCCTAATACAAAACAAATATATATAGTGAGCCAAAGTAGATTGAAGACCAGAAAGATCAAGATTTAAGTATCTATCGACGTGATATGCTACAAATTCCGTCCCACGTACCAGCATCCAATTTCAAACAAAAGGAGGTCCGTATAGATCATATTGGAGAATGAAGAATGATACATGTTTGTTCGTTTCTTAAAATCCTAACCATTTTTCCATCACACTTTATATAAGAATCTTGACAATGGGTATCAAAATTAGTAACAAGAAAGTAAATTTAACTTAATCACAATCTAATGGGCTGTTAGAATATCCACTGGATAATAAGTGATCATTATACGAATATAATGCAACTGCACGATGCATTTCAAGAAACTTGCTGGTTTGATGATCGGTATGCAAAAACAGAATGAATGAGATTTAGGAAGCAGCTTAATGGCATTGAAGTTTTACTAAATAAAGTGAAAAAGCTTACCAAGAAGCAGAGGAGAAGGAGAAGGAGAAGAGGCCATCATATCTTTTCCAGTTGTTTGTCTGCTGAGTGCTGAGTTTGTATGACTGTAACGTTTCAAAGTGGATAACGAAATCTTCTAGTCGTACAGTTTGTTGTTCCTGACGTGGCTCCTTCGCTCCTCCCACGATAGATTCCGTTTGGTATTGAGTTTGATGTCGAAGTACTGTAATTTTTTTTAAAAAAAATTATATTTATAAAATAAAAATTAATAATATATAAAATTTAAATAAAATTATTAAAAATATAATAATTTTTTTATTATATAAATAAAAAATTATATTAATATAATTTTTAAATTATATCAATTAATATTTTAATATTATATTTTTTAAATTATAATTTATTAACTTTAATTTCAAACGTATCCTTTATTCGGTAACTAAAATAAGATTTTATTTTTTTTTATAAAAAATTAAATTAATTAATTTTTTAAATAAATATTAAACATTGAATTTTTCTAAAATAAAAAGAAACCAAAACAGGCTTAAAACAACCGGGCCAGGCCTGGGTGTTCAAAGCCCAAACGTTTTATTGCATGTTTATTTTTTATCTTAATAAAATTAATAATGATAAAAATAATAATAGATTCCTCACCTGCAGGTAACTCGATCATACCCCCCAAAAAAAACAGCGTTAAATTCGCAGTCAATTATATATCTCCTTTCACTTAAAACGACCGGGCCAGGCCTGGGTGTTCGAAGCCCAAACGTTTTATTGCTTGTTTATTTTTTGTTTTAATAAAATTAATAATGATAAAAATAATAATAGATTCCTCACCTGCAGGTAACTCGATCATACCCCCAAAAAAAACAGCGTTAAATTCGCAGTCAATTATATATCTCCTTTCTTCATTGCCTCCGACACAGAACCGTCAAAAACGAAAAACCCTCGGCCCAGGTTCGTGCTGTGTCTTACTCTACCTCTTCGCTAGCTCAGATACTTCAAAATTATTTTTATTTAAGTTTCGATATTTGTTAATCTTACTTCATGATTTTTTTTTAATTTTATTTGGCTTTTAATTAAAGCTCTGTTAAGTTCTTGAAGAATTAAATAACTTTGGTGGCGGCAGCTTAAACCAGCATAATACTGATTCTTTGTTCAAGACTTTAGAAGTTAGAGCTTAAGGGCCTGTTTGTAAGAAAAAATTAAATAAGTACTTATTCTATAAAGCACTTCCAGTGCCTTTTTCTGTTCAAAATTGCTTTTTAGTTGAAAATTAAAAATGAAAACGAGAGAATGTTTAGTAAGCAAATCAAATACGGGTCTTTTTTATATCTGATTTTTACAGTCTAGGTTGTGACTTGTGAGGTTGAAAGGGTGATAGTGAATGCTTATTTGTTTATGGGCTGGTATGTATTTTTGTATTTGTGGGAATTCATGTAGTTTCTTTACTTTCTTCTTTGTGTATCTGTAGGTTACAGTTACTGCTGAGGGATTTTGTTTTTTCTTTGTTGCAACGATGTCGAATATAGTACTTTTTGAGGATATTTTTGTGGTTGAGAAGATAGACCCGGATGGCAAGAAGTTTGACAAGGGTATGATTTCGGATCCTTGTTGTTGGTTCAATTCATGATTTCATTGTCTGTTGAGAACATGGGCTAAAAACCTTGGTTTTGTGTTAACATAATATCCTAGACATGCAAAATTTGATGATTGCTCAGCTGGTGAAACTACATAGTCATTGACCTATAGGATGAGATGTTGAGTATAATTGATTTTTTACCTGCACTGAATGATGTCTGAATCTAAACTATGATGCTAGTCTCGCTAATCAGTGAAAAGAATGATCTAGAAGAATTACTAGCGTCGTCACATTTCCCTGCTCTGCACTTTTTTCTCTTTCCTACTTCGTACCGTACACATTTCAACCTTGTTCTAGTTGATGAAGAATTCGAGGTTCAGTATTGGGAAGTTCTCTTAAAGTATTGGAAAATTGCTTGCAATTACAGAAAAGTGGTCCACAATGAACATCTCAAGAAGAGTTATATTATGCTTGAACTTATTTGGATAAAAAGGTTTATGTAAAGATTAGATTTAAGTTTTCATTGATCTTTAATTTGGTTGTGGGCTGATATTAAGTGATTTTTTTGTTCAGATTCCTATTTCTACATAATAGAGCTTTTTTCTTATAATGCAGTTTATTTTGTTAATACTGTGTTAAAATATTTTGCTATATGATGTGCCACACATGTTTTTAGTCTTATGCTGGTAGTTTTCACCAGGTGTTCGTGAACTGTTTAACATTTAATTCATAGAATTTCTTTTTCTGCGCATATTGGGCTTACCTTTTGATGTCATTGTATAGTTTCCCGCATTGAAGCACATAGTCAGAACTGTGACATGTACATGCTACTAGATGTGAACTCGGAGCTATATCCTATGCGTGTTGGTGATAAATTCACAATGGCTTTGGCTCACACGTTAAATTTGGATGGAACACCAGATACTGGCTATTATACTCCAGTAAGCTTGCTCTTCCTCTAGGCTTTTCATCTTGTGAGAAGAAGATAGATAATATATGTTGTGTTGAGTTATTTGCTGTTTAAAAAAAAAAAAAAATCATCAGGTGTTGTATTATCAAATTGTTGTAGCAGATATTAAACTAAATTAGCCAACTATTAAGATGCTATTAGTAGAGAATATCGTGTTTTACTCAAAATATAGAAATATCTTATTTTGTTTGCTATTTGAAGGCAACTTCATGTCAAGGGAAAGTTATTCACTTCTGACGTGGCATTATCTGAGTTCGTCATAGATCTTTAGCCATGTTATTTCTTATATGAATTTGCAATTATTTTATTTTTAAATCTTTCTTCTTTATGCAAAATAAATATGTACTTCAGAAGTTAGGATATCTCCAGATTAGAATATGTATTATATCAGATCCATCAGCGTAGAAGTAGTGAGACAATTTCCCCATAAGTTGCCCCTGGTTCAGATTTTAGTTCTAAATGCTTCTTGAAATTAAGGGCTTTCTTTTTTCACAATGGCACAATAACCTTGTAAACCTTGTATTGGAAAGGGGCATTTTCTGAATATAACAGCATTGGTAATTCCTTCAATGTTTTCTGAAATGTTCTATTGCAAATGGGCATTTTATTTTTTTGTAATCAATGTTTTTCCTGTTTAAATATAATCTTTCATGTGCTTGAGTAGTTATTATTAAGTTTTGGAGATGAATATGATTGACAATAAAGCCAGTATTTATGCCTGAGTGTAGAAGGCAGTGAAAAACATTATAGAAAATTAAGATTGTGCTCAAATCGGAATTCAGGAGGATGATTTGAGGGGTTGAGTTGATAATGATTGCTGATATGATAATAGTATATGACCCTAAATAAATTGAGTGATTGGGTACCCTTAGACCATAGTATTAACCTAACTGCAAGGAAAATGTCATCTGAAAACACCTTAAATTGGTGCATCCTTGATATTAGTTTTGGACTGTATTACCTGTCCTCTGTTTGCTTTTAGTTTTTGTAGCTGTTATTCTATCTATATATTGAACTTTACTCTTATTTATTACAGGGTGCGAGAAAGACACTTGCTGACAAGTATGAATACATTATGCATGGGAAACTATTCAAGATTGGAGATGAAGGTTCTGGAAAATCACTTAAAGCGTATGAAACCACTACCCAAAGCATTCATTATTATTTTATCTGGGCATGTGTGATACATCTTTAAACCTCTGTAAACAAAACTTCGCTCTCTCTTATTCTTTTTTTTTTAGTGGTTGGTGCTCAATATACAACCTGATTTTGAATTGCAGAAGAAACTGATTTTCTTGTGTTTAAGTGGCTTTGTAGGCTTTTTCTTTTTAAAATTCAATGATTTATGTTGCTTTTCCTTTTTCTCTTCTTTTGCAGGGAGATATATGTTTCATATGGTGGGCTTCTAATGATGCTCAAGGGGGATCCGTCTTATGTCTCTCACTTCGAGCTTGATCAAAGGCTGTTTCTCCTGATGAGGAAGTTGTAAAATGTAAACCCTGATGTAGTATCTCAAATCCCTCGTTTAACCAGCAAATTTGCTGATGTTGCAGTGAAACTGTTATAACTCATCTTTTCATTTTGATGTGGGGTAAAATGGTGGGCTGTGTCTGTGTTAAGAGAGAGGCCTTTAAGGCATATCCTGAACTGAATGTGTTTTGCTGTGTCTGTTGTTTTATATTTATCAAAATGATAAAAAGGAATTTATATGATGAAGCCCTCTTTGTTACATTCAGTGTAGATATAAAGAGTTTTATATCTTTGAAAATCGGTTCTTAAAATTGAAAAGTGCAGACTCTTTTGTTGGTGTGAAAGATCTAAGTACATCATTTATATTGATGTAAACATCAACCCATCCTCCTTCATAATTCATATATCGGACAATTATTATTTCAGCATAAAGGCCCAATAAATGCCTCATACGACTTAAGTAAATGTTCAAGGAATTTACTTTTGTGAGAGGAATCTGCACAAATATTTGTTGACAGTTGGTTAGGTTTTATCAAATTCTAATCTCACATGAACACGAGCGTACCACATCATCGATCTCTCTATCCATCCACGAAAAAAAATTTTACAAGCATTTTGAAACGGAGCAACATTGAAGTGTGGGAAACTTTTTCCCACCCTGTTTGGTTTGATTGGAGTCTCAGTGTAAAGACTCTCAGTAGGAATTTTTGTGAGTCAATGCCTCTCAACTCGGAGGCAAGACCTATGGGAAAGTTCTTGAAATGTTAGGAATTATTTATTTAGTTCAGAGACAAATACGGTCTTCCGTAAAATTTTACCATGTTAAATTGAAATTATTCTCCGTTAATCACCCAATTCACACCCACATATGTAGGGTTGGTAAAAAATGGGTTTGGACCCCCTTTTTTTAAGCTCATAATATTAATAATAAGTTTAGGTCAATCAAAAATCCGTCTAAAATTGGATGGGTCAGATTTAGGCTGAGGCTGAGCCTGAATAAGGATGTGTTTGAGATTGAGGTGTTGTATCTTTTAAGCTACAGCTGCTGTGAAAAAAAAGTTGTAATTATGAAATAAAAGTTAATAATATATACTAAATATAAATTTTAAATAATAATTTTATCAAAATTATTAAAGATATAATAAATTTTATATTATACAAGTGAAAAATTATATCAACATAGGTTAAAAGCTGCAGCAACTAGTGTTTACCAAACACTTTAGTGCTGTAGCTTTTAAGCTATAGCTGCCCAACCTCAATCCCAAACGCACC
>MKYO02026194.1:184702-277666 GCA_002013955.2 Citrus medica
CCCCCCCTCCCTTTTTCTTTTTCCACTTTCATCATTTACATGAATTATTTCTTTTATATTCGATCAATTCTAATATATGATGATATTTTTTATCTGCGGTGAAATCTATTCATTCGTAATATTTCTTCTTAGCGTAATGATATGCTTACAAAGTGAAGATACCAGAATAACCGTCGTATCTTAAACAACAGTTGACCTTTTATATTATCCTGAAACGAATTAATGCCATGCATATTCGTTAACCTTGTGTGCTCACAGATCCTTGAATGTATTTGTTTCGTAGTTTCTCGTATAGAAGCGGAGGGTGAGAGCCTCGAAATGCTAATGACACTCGATGTTAATACTGATGTTTATCCAATTAAAGAAAATGAAAAGCATGTGGTTTTGTTAACTTCTACATTAAACAAAGACGGCTCAGCTGTTGGTGATTATTACACCCAGGTAATCTATCTCGGTTCTTTTCTGCTGATATGTGCGTGCTTGTGTGTGTGTATATATAATTTTTAGAATGCGAATTTGAAACAATACGCTAAATTCGTTTCTGTAAACTGTCGATTTTTCGTATAATTTATGTCGTCTTGAGGGATGTGATGAGCATATATGTATTATTTTCCAAAAGAAAAAGCAATCCTAATGCCGATTGTGTTATTCTTGATAATGCTCTAGTTATTGCCAATTTTCGTTTTCTTTTGTTATTATAAAGACCAATATGGTATACATATGTTTCATTTTAGCTGCTGCACTAATCTTAATTAGTTTCTAATGTTCTAATATCAACATTTTTTATTTTCCCACTGTATCGTTTTGTAGACTGGCAGGGATTCAATAGCAGACAAATTTGATTATATCATGCTGGGAAAGATATACAGGATCTCAGAGGAAGGTTCAGGCGCAAATGTAAAAGCGTATGTAATCATTTATTTATTTAATTATTTATTTATTTTCCAATAACAGTAAGTGATGAACCTTGGAGATTTGCATATGTAAAATCACATATGTGAATTTAGAGTTTGTTAATTCACTTTTAGCTTTTACCAATCGGTTATATTTTGTCGATCTTTATATAACTATTTGTTTTGATATGTACAGGGAGATATATGTATCATTTGGTGGCCTTCTGATGTTGCTGAAAGGGAATCCTTCGTATGTTTCAGAGTTTGATCTTGATCAAAGGCTGTTTCTCTGCATGAGGAGACTGTGAAGTGAAACTCAGGAAAATGCTGCTTTTAGAATTTGTGTATGCCTCTTGCTAAAATTGTGTATGCCTCTTACAATTTGAGCTTCTGCAAGAGGAGGCTGTGAAGTGAAAGTAAAGTGAAGCTATGAAAAATGCTTCTTTTGATAAAAATAATTTGTTTCTGGTTTTTCTTAAATTCTTTATATTTTAAAATAACACAATAAATTCCATAGATCACACCTCCTAAAACTCCTAAAACTGTAAAAATTAGAATAAGTCCACAGATGATTGCACAGTAGTGATGACAGTAGACGTCACCTTTTTCTTTGCATAAACACCCAGATGGACTCTTTAAATTTCCTCCACACTCATAACAAAAACTTGTCTTGCATCTGGGGGCCAAAAAAAAGAAAAAGAAAAAGGCAAGCACTATAAATAAGACTGATCAATTTTCATAATTTAAATTAATTCATGCGTTTTCTTAAAGTGCTAAAGGTAATGTTGAGGTGGTTAAATATATATTCGTGTGATAATTGAATAAATCTGTGGATGTGATTCAACATAAATATGACACTATTATTACTCATATCAAGACATGACACGTTAATCTATTTATTAATCATATTTATTTATATTAACACAAATAAAATAAAATAAAAACTGAGTTGTAACCCACATTGTCACTAGGGACAAAGCTCAGTGGAAAATTTTAAGAGAGCTAAATTACTTTAAACTTACAAATTTTAAGTTCTTAACAATAATAAATTACTACCAAGCTAAATCATCCAAAATTTAAAAAAAAATTACTAAAGAATATTATCTAATGTCAATACTATATCAAAAAAGAGACCGCATTTATAATTTATATATGACGGAAAATAATTAATAAGCCTTAAAGTAAAAAGGCTATCAAACATTAATGCGCCTTAATGGGAACTCTTAGATTACTTTATTATCTAATATATAAAGTTTATACATTAATATAGACGGTTTACACTAACTTTTCATATTTCATTTAGTAACCCCAAAATTTTCCAAACTCTGCAAGTGCTACGGCACCCACTAACCTTATATATCCTCCATCCCTTATTATCACCTCTAGTTTAAGCTCATATGCTTAGCCCGAGAATATGTTACGCTATGGCAGCAGCTAAGCGGGAACAATGGAGTAGTTCCAAACAAGGTTTAAGAAATAATGTTAGAAATCTTTTCTGTCTACATATGAAATGTTTGATAATATGTTTACCATGCATGTTTTTTTGGTTATCATTAAATAATAACTAACTTATTAACGAAAAATTTGTGATACACACAGTAACATATGATAGTTAAGGTAAGAGGAAAAATAAACCTGCAGTACATTACACGACAACCTTCTTTTCTCTCTACACAGCTGCCACAGGCGGGGGCACCTTAGCCCAATTAATGCATCCTCTCCACAAGCTTCCCGAACGCAATATCATTCCAGTCCCTCAGATTTCGACTTTCTTCACATCGATACCCCGCATGCCATGCCAACTTGCTCTGAAAACAAAACCATTAATGCTTACAATTAGGGCACCGAGCTTTCTTCAATGTTCCATAATTTATCTCACACTCGTTCACCACCAACGCCATGCAGTTCCTCTTAGGGCAGTAGCCTCTTTCAAACCCTAGAACATAATCTTCACAAAGAACATCACACCACTTTGAAAAAATATTCGATGGGATCATGAGTTTGCAAGAAAAAAGGGTCTAAAAATTGTTCACAATGTAGCCCGGGGCATTCGATTTTTGCTGTGTTGTTGTCTTGAACCTTGGCTTCTATGTGCTTCCCTGTGCAGTCTTGGCAGAAATGGTGTGAACAAAGATCTTTGTTCCTGAATTTCTCGTTTGCTGAGATGGGCTCTATGCAAATCTCACAGGTGAAGATTCCATTAATGTCTTCTAATTCGATTTCTTGTTGAGGATTTTCATGTACTTTTTCTTGCTGGGGTATACACGCACGGTTTTCAATTGGTTTTTGCTGTGAATTTCTCATATTGATTTTGCAATGTCTCTTATCACAATAGGTCTCTTTCTCACTGGAGCCTATTAAGTGCTCCATGTATGGGCTAGCCTGATCAAATATGGCAATGGTAAGAAATTTGAAATTAATTTAAATTTTAAAAGTAGAAGGATTCCGCAGTTTCTGAGAAGTTTAGTTCTAGATCTTTGGATTTATCACAAATACATTTACCCAATTAATAATAATAATAATAATAATAATAATAATAATAATAATAATAATAATAATAATTATTATTATTATTATTATTATTATTATCATCATCATCATCATCATCATCATCATCATCATCATCACAAATACGTTTGCCCCGTAATAATAATGCGTGTGCAAGTATAATGATAGTAATTCACATTTAACAATGATGACCGATTTCCTATTAAGTCATTTGTTTGCTCCATATTCTCTATTTGCAACTTTAATTTTGCCATTTGTTTCTGCTTTCTGTTAAGTCATCTTACAATTTTTTTTTTTAATTTAGATTAAAATTTATCTTCTTTTGAAAATTATTTTGACATCACTCACATCAATTATCTAAATTGAAACTACCGTATAACCTTTATAAATTAATAACGATGGTATGATATATATTAATTTAAAAATGTATTAATTAATCGATATATTAATAAATTATCAATGTACAGAGTGTATTTATATTTTAATGTACATATATATTTAATCAACTGAAAATTTATTGTATTTTATCAATCTATCCAATTAAATATGAATTAACCTAATAAATATTTAATATATTAACAAAAAAAATATAAATTCAAAATTATTAAGATAATAGCTTATTTCAAAACCCAGAACATAATCTTCCCAAAGAAGATCACACCACTTTGAAAAAAAGACTCCATGGGCTCATGGGTTTGCATTTTGCAAGCAAAGGGTTCTAAAAGTTATTCGCAATGGGTTTGCCTTTTGCATGAAACTTGAAACTTGAGCCTCGGCTTCAATGTAGTCGGCTATGCGGTCTTGACAAAAAGGGTGTGTGGTGTACACAGATTTATGTTATCGTTAGCTGGCGTCGGTTCTCTGCAAATCTCACAAGTGAAGGTTCCATTAATTTCTTCTTCTTTGTTATTATTATTATTTTTTTCTTTTTCTTGCTGGGGATGTTATTGGTTTTCAATTGGTTTTTTTGCTGAGAATTTCCCATGATTTTGCAATTACACTATCGCGTCACAAGTCTCTCACAAGCCCTAGGTGATTAATTTGTATGATAACTTTGCAAGGAATTTTTAAATTTATTGGAGTACAAGGATCCCACAATTTCTGAGAAGTTACAGTTTGGATCATATTTGTAATCACGTTAGAGCAAGAATTAGTGTTTTGTTGTTTCAAATGATGATAAATATTTAACCCGCGTAATAATAATAATAATAATAATTCACATTCATTATTATTATGTTTAGTAAGCATCCGTGATAAATTTCCGACCTCCATAGTAATTTTTTATCTGGAAGGCTTATATACCATATGATTATTGATTCCGAATTTTTATAATCTTATTTGTTTTGAATACATACATATATATATATATTCAAAACAAATAAACCCTCTATACGTTTCAAGAGTCCGAGCTTGATCAAAGGTTGTTTTCCTGTATGAGGAGGCTGTGAAGTGATGCCAGGGATGACAAAATGTCTTTGTTTCAGACCGAGTCGAAAAGCCCAAATTTTATAATCTACATTTAAAAAATATATATATTATTATGTTTTATATATTTATAATTTATAAAATTCAATTTTTTTATTAAATTAGGCATGAATGATTTAAACTTTAAATGTATTAAATATATGTTATCGATCGGTTATGTGTGTGCGTGTATAACTTGGGTTTGATATATGTTAAAAAGCTGTACATTTAATTAAAAATAATATATATTTTTTTATTTATTTCAAGTACATTTGGGCTTTACCCCAAAACAACCAGGCTCGGGCTGGGCTTTTTGGCAATCCCCCAGTGACACCCTCTATTGAAATATCTATTTCTGGGAGGGGGAAAAAAGAAAAATAAATCTTTCAGTATTTATAATATGTACCGTATATCAGGCCATTATCCGGTGCAAACATTTTAATATAACACCCGCTTTATAACACAATAAATTCCATAGATCACACCTCCTAAAACTCCTAAAACTGTAAAAATTAGAATGAGTCCACAGATGATTGCACAATAGTGATGACAGTAGACGTCACCTTTTTCTTTGCATAAACACCCAGATGGACTCTTTAAATTTCCTCCACATTCATAACAAAACCTTGTCTTGCATCTGAGAGGGCCCAACCAAAAAAAAAAGAAAAAAAGAAGAGCAAGCACTATTAGTTCACAATTTAAATTGATAAAAAATATAAATTCATGAGATTTCATATTACAAAGTCTACACTCCTTTTCTTGGTGTGTTTTAATTTATAAGTACATGAGACTGATTTTCATACTTCAAATGCATGCGTTATCTTAGCAGTTTTCTTAACAGTACTAAAGGTACCGTGGATAATATCTCTTATTAAATTCAACACTATCTTACTAGTATTCACACACTACGTATATAAGCAACAAACAAACAGAAGAAAGCCAAAAAAAAAAAAAAAAAAAAGAAAACGCTAAGTTATGAGTTGAGTTTTTTTCTCAAGCTCATACACTTGGCCCAGGAGTAGCGCTCCTTCAGGCTCAAATACTTGGCCGAAAGTCCCAAACATGTTGCTGTGTGGCAGCTAAGAAGAGCAACACTCCCAAATAGATTCATAAAACAGATTTGTAGTATAAAATTTCACTAAATTTGTTTGGGAGGGTTGCGCCAGCAGTCACAAACAGGGCTTAAGAACCAACGCTATAAATTTTTTCTATCACTACAATATAATGCGTGGTAACATATTTTCATAACAAACTATGTAACGAAAAATTGATGACAAGTATCAAAAAGTTTGTGACTGTTATAACAAATAATGGTTTGAAAAGATACATAAACATAAAGAGAGGAAAATGAACCTGCAGTACATAATACGACAGCCTTTTTTCCGCTCAATACAGTTGCCGCAACCAGGGCACCTAGTCCAATTCATCTTCTCCAAAAGCTTCCCAAATGCAATATCATTCCGGTCCCTCAAGTTTCCACTTTCTTCACATCGATACCCCGCATGCCATGCCAACTTACACTGAAAACAAAACCATTGCTTACATTTAGGGCATTGAGCTTTCTTCACTCTTCCAATTTCTTCACACTCATTCACCATCACAGCCATGCAGTTCCTGTTAGGGCAATAGCTTCTTTCAAAGCCTAGAACATAATCTTCACAAAGATGATCGCACCACTTTAAAAAAAGACTCGATGGGATCGTGGGTTTGCAACCTAAAGGGTCTAAAAATTGTTCACAATGTAGCCCCGGGCATTCGATTTTTGCTGTGTTGTTGTCTCGAACCTTGACTTCTATGTATTTTGCCGTGCAGTCTTGACAAAAAGGGTGTGTGCAGAGGTTGTTGTTCTTGAATTTATTGTTGACCGACATTGGTTCTATGCAAATATCACAAGTGAAGGTTCCATCAATGTCTTCTAATTCTGCTTCTTTAATTTCTTCTTGCCGAGGATTTTCTTTTTCTTGCCGGGGACTTTGCCGGTTCTCAATTGGTTTTTGCAGTGAACTTCCCATGCTCAGAATTTGCAATAACGCTATCACAATAAGTCTCCAACAGGAGCTAGCCTATTACCTGATTTATGTATAGCCTATCAGACTGTTTCTCGAACTCCAGCAGCAAACCTTTCTGCAGTGTATTTGGTTTTCAAGCTTCCTACCTGATACAATCACCAAAAAAATAATTTATTCAGTCAAACATAAGGACAAGAAAGAGATAAACTAGATCCCTGATAGACAAAAGCAAACAGCCATTCAGATTCTAAATCCCTATACATAAAATGTTTTTCAGAGGAAACTCAAAACGAAATTTAAATGAACAGGAAGAGATTAACCAAATCAAAATAAAGCGAATAATTGTGCATAAGTTCAGCTCAAAAGAGCTTTATGTTTTGTACATATCATAAGATCAGTTCAAAGAGCTTGGGCGTGGTGAATCACTTCAAAATTACGAGGCATAGCAGAACCATGGAAGTGGAAATAAACTCACAGCGGATCAAATTGATGACTGAATATTGATCGTGAACTAAAATGAACTCATAATTGTGCATTAATTATACAGTGTAAAAATGGGAAGAAAAAAAATAGCAGATCCGATTTTACATCGAAGTTACCTTAAGAGTCGGGTAATCATCGCATCAGAGATTCGACTTTAGACTCTTCATCTTCACGCGGCCGGCAAAGGCTTGCGGTTAGTTTGGAACGGAAATGGAAATTTTTTTGGCAAGGGGTTGGGGTTTCCTTTTTCCTTCTAAATAAAAAAATTGATATATTTTTTCAGGCCACGTCTATGTTGCAAGTAGTTGCAACTGCCAACTGTGGTCGGTTTCGACTCCTTAGTCTCTTTTCATCTGTTAAGCTGGTGTACCGTTGGTTTCAGATGAAAGTGATCCAACGCCCAATAATTTGACACCTGAACATTTTGAGACCAAAAATGTGGTATGGGTGACAACACTACGGTCTTTCAAAAAAAAAAATGCGAGTAGGATAAAAACGCAACAAAACAGTGTGTGGTGTTTGGTTGCGACCGTAGTGTTAACGAGAATAAGTCAATAATAAACTACACAGTAGTTATTAATCCAATTTAGGGAATGACGGCAAACTCAGGAATAAAAAAATTATCAGGGGGCAATTTATCAAACACCTAGCGTGCCATGATTTTACACAATTATTTTTGTGGTTACAACCGTTGATCTCGCTGCCATCACCTGGACTCGAAATTGCAGGTAATTGCCTGGCTGCTATCACGGCAATGTATGAATCATGGCCAACAAGCACCAAATTCGTGGCAAGCACACCAACAACCATTGATTAATGAATGGCAAGTTTAGTTTTTTAAAGTTTAAAATTATGTACTCACTGTCGTTTTCGTTCCCCGTCAATTTACCACCGCTGCTCTATATATATATATATATATATATATATATTGTTGTCTCGAACCTTGACTTCTATGTATTTTGCCGTGCAGTCTTGACAAAAAGGGTGTGTGCAGAGGTTGTTGTTCTTGAATTTATTGTTGACCGACATTGGTTCTATGCAAATATCACAAGTGAAGGTTCCATCAATGTCTTCTAATTCTGCTTCTTTAATTTCTTCTTGCCGAGGATTTTCTTTTTCTTGCCGGGGACTTTGCCGGTTCTCAATTGGTTTTTGCAGTGAACTTCCCATGCTCAGAATTTGCAATAACGCTATCACAATAAGTCTCCAACAGGAGCTAGCCTATTACCTGATTTATGTATAGCCTATCAGACTGTTTCTCGAACTCCAGCAGCAAACCTTTCTGCAGTGTATTTGGTTTTCAAGCTTCCTACCTGATACAATCACCAAAAAAATAATTTATTCAGTCAAACATAAGGACAAGAAAGAGATAAACTAGATCCCTGATAGACAAAAGCAAACAGCCATTCAGATTCTAAATCCCTATACATAAAATGTTTTTCAGAGGAAACTCAAAACGAAATTTAAACGAACAGGAAGAGATTAACCAAATCAAAATAAAGCGAATAATTGTGCATAAGTTCAGCTCAAAAGAGCTTTATGTTTTGTACATATCATAAGATCAGTTCAAAGAGCTTGGGCGTGGTGAATCACTTCAAAATTACGAGGCATAGCAGAACCATGGAAGTGGAAATAAACTCACAGCGGATCAAATTGATGACTGAATATTGATCGTGAACTAAAATGAACTCATAATTGTGCATTAATTATACAGTGTAAAAATGGGAAGAAAAAAAATAGCAGATCCGATTTTACATCGAAGTTACCTTAAGAGTCGGGTAATCATCGCATCAGAGATTCGACTTTAGACTCTTCATCTTCACGCGGCCGGCAAAGGCTTGCGGTTAGTTTGGAACGGAAATGGAAAATTTTTTGGCCAGGGGTTGGGGTTTCCTTTTTCCTTCTGAATAAAAAATTGATATATTTTTTCAGGCCACGTCTATGTTGCAAGTAGTTGCAACTGCCAACTGTGGTCGGTTTCGACTCTTTAGTCTCTTTTCATCTGTTAAGCTGGTGTACCGTTGGTTTCAGATGAAAGTGATCCAACGCCCAATAATTTGACACCTGAACATTTTGAGACCAAAAATGTGGTATGGGTGACAACACTACGGTCTTTCAAAAAAAAAATGCGAGTAGGATAAAAACGCAACAAAACAGTGTGTGGTGTTTGGTTGCGACCGCAGTGTTAACGAGAATAAGTCAAGAATAAACTTATTAATCCAATTTAGGGAATGACGGCAAACTCAGGAATAAAAAAATTATCAGGGGGCAATTTATCAAACACCTAGCGTGCCATGATTTTACACAATTATTTTTGTGGTTACAACCGTTGATCTTGCTGCCATCACCTGGACTCGAAATTGCAGGTAATTGCCTTGCTGCTATCACGACAATGTATGAATCATGGCCAACAAGCACCAAATTCGTGGCAAAGCACACCAACAACCATTGATTAATGAATGGCAAGTTTAGTTTTTTAAAGTTTAAAATTATGTACTCACTGTCCGTTTCGTTCCCCGTCAATTTACCACCGCTGCTCTATATATATATATATATATATATATATTCCAATTCAAGTTTTATAAATATTTTTATGGGTATCAAAGACTTTGGCTATAATTATGGTACCCATGTCTTACATGGTTAAATTTTATTAATTTTCTGATTATTTAATGATATTATGATCAATCTGTGAAATACTTTTATCAAGCCTAGACTCTTGTATCTATTTTGGAAAAGAAGCATTTTACTATTTATTTTAGACATGCCAAATCATTCTCTTATGTAGATAAACATTTAAAAGATACAAATTTGAGATTAGAAAAATTTCAGACTTGTCTCATGTGTTCGCAATGGAAACTATAGTAGATAAATTTGAGTCATATTAGAGGCAAATATCTTGATTAATTTTATGTATCAAATTTGGTCTAAAATTAAAAGGCTTTAAGCTAGTAAGTGCTCTTTTAGTCTCCATTATTTGATCTAATTTTTTAGTTAGACTCCATATTTCAAAAAATTAATCATAATTACTCAAAAAATTAATCATAATTAGTGATTTTTCACTTTTTAACATGTCAAATCTGATTGATTTTTTATTTTATCAAATAGAAAAGTTATCTTATCTTTAAAAAGTTAGATCTAACCACAACAAAAGTGATGAGAATACGTTTTGCAAAACCTCAAGGGTATGACCAAGTGATTTTTAAGTAATTTTATTTAATTGGCCACTTGAGTATAAATTTTGGAGACAGATAATGAATAACACAAATAAATTTAGGCTTTACTTGCTATGTCTTTAAAAAAAAAAAAGAAGAAGAAGGTTTTTTAAACAAAAAGTTTGCGACTATCGCAACATATATAAATATAATGAATGTAAAATGATTCTTGAAACATGATATCAAAGTAATAAAAAGAAATGCAGAGGGAGAGGGAGAGGAAAAATATATAAACTGCAGTCTGCATGGCATAATAGGACAGCCATCTTCTCTCAACACAGCTGCCACAACCAGGACACGCAGCCCAAGTCATCTTCTCCACAAACTCCCCAAACATATAATATCATCAGGTTCCCTCAAGTTTCCACTTTCTTCACATCGATACCCTGCTTGCCATTTCGACTTGCAGTGTATTACAAATTTTTATTCTTTTTTTCTCTGGGGGTCTTCTGGGTTAAATTCCCAATGACTTTTTGCTGTGCACTTCCCATGCATCAATTTGCGATACCGCTATCACAACAAGCCTCCCGCAGCCTATTAGGAGATTCATTTATCGCCTATTTTAACATAAAAAACTTCAAAAAAGAAAGTTTAGACTTTTGGACTTGATTTAAAAGGAGAAGGGTTCCAAAATTGATGAGAAGTTGTAGTTCAGATGGAGTATTAGCTAGGCCTTATCTACATTTTTCTTCTTCAATTTCTTTATTAGAAATCAAAATTTTCTTCTTTTTCAAAGGTAGGGAGGTGTTTGATTTCTCGTAAATAGTAAATACACTGTTCGATTGTTTTCAATTGTATATCTATTTTGGAAAAGGAAACCTTTCAGTATTTACGTTAGGCGTATCATCAAGTCATTCTCTTACGTGATATTTAAAAATTTCGTATCTGTCTCATGTGTCCGCATTGGAAATCTGTAATTGGTATGTTTATATCAATTTAGAAGCAAATATCTTGATTAATTCGATGTATCAAAATTGGTTCAAATTGCAAAAGGAAATCGGCAGTCACATGGCTCAGGAGTAATGAAATGTAAATTTTATTTTAATATGTTGGGGAAAAAGGAAAAAAAAAGAAAGAAAGAAAAAGAAAGACAAAGCTTATAATACAGATCAATGAGATGCTTTCATCCGCTCTAAAAGAGGACTGCAACAAGGAACTCTAGAAAAAGTGCAAACATGGTGGGTATTTGGTAGTAATGAATATAGATGTGGCCCTTTTCTTTGCATAAACACCCAGATGGACATTTTCCTCCACACTTGTAGCAAAAATATGTATTTCATCTGAAAAAAAAGGTCAAAAAAAAAAAGGTCAAGCACTATTAGTTCAGAACTTCATATTATTATTATTATTTCACGCCCTTTGTTGTGTGTGTGTTTTATAACTATTTAAGTGATAAATAGCCTCACCCTTTTCATAATTATAAAGGATGAACAGTGGTAAATATAATACTTTAAAACTTTTGAGTCATTAGAAAAATGCCTTTCTGTCTATACCCTATGTACACCACCATATATATGTCACAAGTCACATTAGGAGGCATACTGAGACCAAATATATCATATTTATTAAAATCTAACACTCCATTATATGTACTCTGTAGATGTCATAATCTTTTAAGGGCGGGAGCTATTTGCATCCTTTGAACACTATCTTAATTACATATAAAACCACTTGTTAAATACTGTTGATGGTTTTGCTTAATCTAATCTTATTTGTCATAAGCAAAGCCAACTGCCAACTAGTTGAATTAAGAAAATCTTTTGTTTTGTAAACAATATGCTTGTGGTTAAATTTTTGAAAAAAAAAAGTGTTCCTCATTAATTTAAATCAAAATAACTTCATGTTGTAATAGTTTTAGTAAGAGGTGTAAATAATCTCACTCATCATGTTAGTTGGTTGAAATATTTTAAATATATATGAGTGACTACCTTACAATTATTTTAAAGTATAATTTTCTCATTAGAATAGTAATCCGTCATGGGCTTCATGATCCATTTTGTGAGAGAGTAGTACCTTACAATAATTGTAAGGTAGCAAGCTCTTAAATATATATATATATATGTGTGTGTGTGTGTATGTATAGATCCCGCTACGTTACGTTTAACGTAACTCACATCCACATACAGCAACAGTAGCAACAATTCTCATGGTGGGATCCACAACTATTACTGTGTGTGGCGTACGTTACATTAAACGTAATGTAGCACCAGCCTATATATATATATATATATATATATATGAAAGGAAAAAGAAAGAAAAGAGAAAAAAGTGTGGAAAATAACCTGCATTTCATAACAGGACAGCCGTCTCGTCTCTCAACACAGTGGCCACAACCAGGACCCCTAACCCAATTCTTACTCTTTACAAGACCCCCAAACAACATATCATTCCGGTCCCCGAGCAAGTCTCCAATTTCTTCGCATCTGTACCCAGCATGCCAATTCGACTTGCACCGGAAACAGAACCATCGCTTATAATTGGGACACCGAGCTTTCTTCAACGTACCTTTTCTCTCACACTCATTCACCACCAAAGCCATGCAATTTCTGTTGGGGCCGTAGCTTCTTTCAAACCCTAGAACATAATCTTGACAAAGAATATCACACCACTTTGAAAAAAAGGCTCGGTGGGATCATGGATTTGTAAGAAAAAGGATCTAAAAATTGTTCACAGCGGAGCCCGGGGCATTCGATTTTGGCCGTGTTGGCGTGTTGCCGTCTTGAACCTTGGATTCTTTGTATTTGGCTATGCATTCTTGACAGAAGGGGTGTTTGCAGAGATTTTTGTTCCTGAATATGTTGTTTCTTGGCATTGATTCTGTGCAAATCTCGCAAGTGAATATTCTATAAACTCCCATGATTTTGCAACTCTGACAAGCCTCTCACATGCACGAGCTTCTTAATTAGCTTATTAACTTGTAGTTAATTTATATAATGACTTTACAAGGAGTTTTAACCTAATTCAAACTAATAAAGCAGACCAAAATTAATTAAAGTTTGTGTTTTCTTGTCTCAATTATACGAGCCAACATATACTCTCTCAAGCGGTGATATTTAGCAGAAAAATCTGACAGAATTCTAACAAAAATAATGGTAAAACAGTAAATTGAAATATATCAATTAACAAGGCGAAACACCCTAGGCTCGATTTACTGTGTAATACTCCTTGAGTTTTTAAGTATTTTACGTTACCTTCTAACTAATTAGTGTTAGTATCTAGAAATTTTTAACTACTTATATATTTTAATCTATTAACCAATAATTTTCCATCAGTATTTTGTGCTTAGGAGAAACTCAGACAATGAGGCAATTCTAATTCCTTTGAAAAACTAATTTTGTGTTTAATTTTGTTATATTTACAATCTTCCACGTTAATTATTATTAGTATTTTTTTGCTCAAAAATGAGAGATTGGCTTCTACAGTAAAGTTGTAAATACATCAAAAGTAGGCTCAGCGTTATTGTATTTTATATTATTTATCACAGTAATAGCAGAAATTAATATATTTATTAGTATAAACACTAACTAGAAGTAGAGGATGTCTTGGGAAATCATGATCATATGACATTACAAAAAAGCATTATACACATATTTCATTTAGTGGCCTTCTCATGATCCTGAAAAGCAATATTCCATATGTTTCAAGAGTTTGAGCTTGATCAGAAGCTGTTTCTCGATATGAGGAGGCTGTGAACTGAAGTGAAACTATAAAAAATAGCTTTTTGCAATTGTTTCTGATTTTTGTTAAATCATCTACCCTCTTTTTTTTTTTTGGCTGGATTTGAGATTAAAATTTGTCTTTTAGAAATTATTTTAGCATCAATTATCTCGATGGCTAATTTGAAAACTACAATGTATTCATTAATATCTGTTCAATTGTATATCAAATCATTCTCTCGTACATGTGACGTGATAATTAAAAGTGCAAATATGAGGCTAGAAAAACTTCATACTGGGTCCGCATTGGAAATCTGTCATGGGTAAGTTATGAGAATTTAGAGCAAATAAATTAATTGATTAATTTGGTGAATCAAAATTGGTTTAAAATATCAAAGGCAATCAGCAGTAACATGCATGAGACGAGAGACAGGAAATGTAATTGCTTTAATATATTTGTTCGAAAATATCGTATAAATAGAGTAACGGATCGATGAGATTTTTTCATCCTATCTAAACATGACACGACTCCTATAGCAATGCTCTTTATCAGTCTACTATTGCCATTTGTGTTTAAATTTTATCACAATTGGTTGAAGTACAAATGTGAAAGGAAGTGAATAAAAAATGAACACTGCT
Organism: Citrus medica; assembly: GCA_002013955.2. Classification (NCBI taxonomy): domain Eukaryota; kingdom Viridiplantae; phylum Streptophyta; class Magnoliopsida; order Sapindales; family Rutaceae; genus Citrus; species Citrus medica. The sequence goes on from MKYO02026194.1 coordinate 199,570, forward strand.
CCGACCTCTGGAGAAAATCCTTTTTTTTTTTCACATCAGAGCAAGAATTGAGGGTTTGTCTTTCAGTTATATGAGCCAGCACATGTTATATGCAGGAAAACTTCTCCATAGTGTTACTCTATGTAAGAATAACTTCTATGTAGTTATAAAAAGTTTTAATCCCAATTTAAACTAGTTATAAATAAGAATAAACTCCACATTATAATAAGTTATAATTTTTCTAGATCTTGTCTTAAGGAACTTACCTTTACGTAGTAATAATTATTAGTATATTACAAAAAAGAAATAGAGGTTTAAAATAGAATAAAATATTTTTCTAAAATTATTTCGGATAATAATTTATTCTTTAAACTTTAAAAGTGACTCACATACTCCTAACAATACATAAATGTATGTAGTGGTTTGAAGGCCCACCGAAAAGAAAAAAGGAAAGAAAGAAAACTAACAAACTAAGAGCATCTCTAAAAGGCTCTATAAATTTTACTCTTCAAATATTCATTTGTTTACCTATGTGGTTAATAGAGAAGTGAAAAAAGATATTGTTCTCCAAAAGTCTCTTCAAATAGAAATGAGTTAATATTATTTTAATTAAATAACTATTTTTTAAAAGGAAAAGTCAATATTAATTAAAGCACATTTCTCTTTTCCTTCAACAAAAAGTAATAAAATATAAATTGAAGAGGGAGAAACCGAGAAAGTAAGTCTTCAAATTTGAAAAAAGATGATTGTTTCTTATTTGAAGAATCTTAATTGGAGTGTCTTTTGGAGCCTTAAATGACGAGAAAGTAAGTCTTCAAATTTGAAAAAAGATGATCGTTTCTTATTTGAAGAATCTTAATTGGAGTGTCTTTTGGAGCCTTAAATGTTGATGTAGCTCTTCAAATAAGTAATAAAATCTTATTTGAAGAGTTTTTTAGTGATGCTCTAACAAACGTATGGGTGGTATCTTCAAGTTCAACTATGATGGAGAGAAGTTCAGTGTTCCCAATTTTGTTTTCATTAGTACCAAAAAAAATCTGATGAGTGTTATACCAAATTGACAAAAAGCCCAACAACCCAAAAAAAAAAAAAAAATAAGCCCCACAAAAATTTTCTATATGAAATTATCTAGGTTATTCTTGTGAACCTAGATTCTTAAAAAGTATTGTCTGTAAAATATTACATGTAAATTGTCCAAAGATGAAAATCGACAAAATATCTAAGGACATGATTATACACAAATGATCTAGATATATTCTCTAAAAAAATGACTTAGGTATTTAGAAAGTATTCTAAGAAAAGAATTAATAAAATGCCTAAATGCATCATTCTACAAAAAATGATATAGACCTATTTTCTACAAGAATGACTTAAATCTATAGAAAATAATTGATGTAAAGAGTCTTCAAGCAAATATACATTTTACAGAATAAGCTTATAGGCCAACAAAAAGTCTATGGAATGTGCCTACGAGCAAACAAACATTCTAAGAAATGAGCCTATAATTCAACAAGTGTTCTATAGAATGAGTTTATAGATTAAAACATTATACATAATGCACCTATGAAACAAACATACATTTTATGGAATGAATCTACAAACAAACATACGTTCTATGAAATGAGCCTACGAACAAATAAATATTTTACGAAATACACTTATGGGCAAACATAGGAAACCGTTTATGGGCATAATTTTACAAATATGCCTACATGCAAATCTTGTTAGAAAAATGCTCTAGGACTATTCTCTACAAGAATGGATTAAGGGCAATTATTTATAAAATATTATAAGTGCCTACTAGCAATGACTTAACAAAAATTGATTATGCCGCTAAACCAATCCTCTTAACAAGGAACCAATATAAGGGCTGTAGTCAAGTCCAAGCCCATTAAAAGTCAAAAGCTAAGTGTTCAAAGAATATATATTATGAACAAATATTGACACATATTGATAAGTGTCATTATGCATGGGTTTTATGGACATTTGTCAAAATAGCAATGCTACATGTCACGGTAACTCCTTTAGCTCAATTCTTCAAGTAATCTATATAAGGCTAAGGCCTCCCACATTTGGAGGTAAGACATTATATGAATATAAAATTGTTCCACTCCCTATAGACTCGTTTTTTAGAAATTGAGTACAATGGTTAATTTGAGCATGGGAAGGTTATCGTCAACAAACTAGTACCCTCGGACAATTTTTTTTTTAGACAAATAATCAGAAGAAGACACATGATCACAAACCTTGATTTATAAGAAATTCTATAATACAAAATTTTGTACTAAACATTGAGCAAAAATTTACATCAATAGTGATCAAATTGGTTTGGAAATCAATCCAATCTTGTACAACCACTCACGAACCGATCGGTTCGAATTATTTTTCTCCAAGCCTACTCTTTTGGGTTTGTCAAATGTAAATGATTTGCTAACTAAATCTTGTTACACTTGACAAAAAAAATTGAGAAGAGTAACAAGCAATTTTTAACTATTCACAAAAACATTGTGACCTTGTAACAACAATAGTAAGTTAGATTTCGCTAAATTAAATTTCTTTATAACATGCATGATATTAGCATGATTTGAATCCAAGTTTCTTGCTAAACATACCAACCTAGCAAAACTTATCAGATTAAATTAACCAAATAGACATGACTTTATTTCTTAACAACAACAAAAAAAAACGAAGAGAAAAAATAATGGGAAACTCACTGCAGAGACCAACTGAGAACCGAGGGAGACAAGAAGAAGAAGGCAATGGAAGCAGCTTCACTTGTGAAATTTGCATCGAACCAATGGCGACAAACAAGAAATTCAAGAACAAGAATCTCTGCACTCACCCTTTCTGTCAAGAATGCATAGCCAAATACATACAAGTGAAGGTACAAGACAACAACACAGCCAAAATCGAATGCCCCGGGTTAAATTGTAAAAAAAATTTAGACCCTTTTTCTTGCAAACCCATGATCCCATCCAGTCTTTTTTTAAAATGGTGTGATCTTCTTTGTGAAGATTACGTGCGAGGGTATGAAAGAAGCTATTGCCCAAACAGGAACTGCATGGCTTTGGTCGTGAATGAGTGTGAGAGAAAGGGAAGAATGAAGAAAGCTCAGTGTCCAAATTGCAAGCACTGGTTTTGTTTTCAGTGCAAGCTGAAGTGGCATGGAGGGTACCACTGTGAAGAAAGCGGAAACTTGAGGGACCGAAATGATATCGCGTTTGGGCAGCTTGTTGAGAGGATGAAGTGGGCTTAGGTGTCCTGGTTGTGGCCACTGTGTTCAGCGCAAGAACGGCTGTCACGTGGTCGTGTGCAGGCTAGTTAATTTTCCCCTCTTTAATTTCCTCTTGGTCAAAATCGCTGCTTAGTTTATTATTGTTATTAGCTAATTTTAATTTTTCAGATGCAAGACTCGGTTTTGTTATAAATGTGGGGGAAAGCTTCCAAGTAGATGTTCATGCAATGTTTTGTTGAGAGACACCTTTCGAGAGCTCTTTATACAAATGGTTTTGTTTGCTGTGTTTGTTGCACTTATAATATGGGGTAGCTTCTATTAAATAGTCGTGAAGAATTTCTTAGCTTCAATATTGTTTTATAACTATTGTTTAATTTTTATTGGCTCTATGCAATTTCTTAAAATATACTGTTAGTTCACAATTTTTTGTGCCAAATATCAATTCTTGGAGTTTAATATAACTAATTATCACTTGTATATATTGGTTTGAAAAAAAATATCCACACACACGAGTACAATATTATTTAATTATATTATAATCGATTTGAAACCTCTAATGTATTATAATTTTTTGGGTAAAAGTCCATTCAGTTCATACATTTTAAGATTAGTGTCCATTTAGTCTCCATATTTTTAAAAATATCTCGAAACATTCTTACCTTTAAAGTATTGATACCCCGTATTTTTAAAAATACCTCGAAACATCTCTACCTTTAAAGTATTGATACTCATACCATCACTTTTTATTTCTTTTGGCTTACTTTTACAATGTTACCCTTTTATAATAATTTTTGTGTTTGGACATTAATAAAAAGAAATAATTAAATTATCAATTTAACCCAAAAAATTATATTAATTTTTTTACAAGCACCATTTGGACACTTGATAGTTTGCATACAATTTTTGACAATTAAAAATTTAATTTAATTTTTATTTTTAGGGTTAAATTGGTAATTTTATTATTTTTTTAATTAATGTCCAAACAAAAAAATTATTATAAAAGGGTAATATTGTAAAAGTAAGCCAAAAGAAATAAAAAGTAACGGTAGATGTATCAATACTTTAATGGTAGGGGTGTTTTCAGGTATTTTTAAAAATATAAGGACTAAATGGATACAAATATTAAAATAAAAAAGGAGTGTTTTCAAGTATTTTTAAAAATATAAGGACTAAATGGATACAAATATTAAAATAAAAAGACTAAATGAGCTTTTACCCTATTCTTTAAAAAAAATTGAATTGAAATATTGTATGTTTTCTTCTAATTTAATATTTGGAAAGGGTGTGATCCTGGTTTGTTTTGACCGTCAGATTAGAGTGAATTGAAATGGCAAAAATTTGTTTGATCCCTATATTTTGAGATTAGTGTCAATTTATCTTTTATATTTATAAAATTACCTCAAAACATCTACATTGTTAAACTATTGACACTCTTATTGTTACTTTTGTTCCTTTTGCCTTTCTTTTACAATAATACTTGTCTTAAAATAATATTTCTTTTTTAGACATTGATAAAAAAAATTAAATTACTATTTTAACCTCAAAAATAAAATAGAAACAAAAAGAATATACATTAACTTTTGTGGAAGCTCGCGTATGTTAAAAAAATTAATATTGTAAAAAAAATTAAATTACTAATTTTTTGGACATTAATAAATAAATTAATGTATTAACTTCTCAGTAAAATGTTCCACAAAAATTAATATAAATTCTTTCTTTCTTTTATTTTTGGGATTAAATTAGTAATTGTTTGGGGAAAAAATAAGAAAGATAGCAGAACGCCACGCGTCGACGAATGGAACAACTTCAGTGCAATTCGAGGTACACGACATGATTAGAGGTACCCCGCAAGATTAGAGGTACTTGCCACGATTTGAGGTACCCGGCACGATTAGAGGTACCCGGCACGATCAGAGGTACCCCACATAACTCCAGAGTAACTCGAGGTACCCCGCATAGATTGGGGTACCCCGTATAATTCGAGATACCCGGAATAACTCCAGCATAATTCAAGGTACCCAGAATAACTATAGCATAATTTAAGGTACTCGGAATAACTCGAGGTACCCAGTATGATTAGAAGTACCCGGCCTGGTTAGAGGTACCCCGCATGATTAGAGGTATCCGGCATGATTAGAGGTACCCGGCGTAATTAGAGGTACCCAGCTTAATTAGAGGTACCCCGCGCAATTAGAGGTACCCGATGTAATTAGAGGTACCCGGCTTGATTAGAGGTACCTCGCATAATTAGAGGTATCCGACCTGATTAGAGGTACCCGGCGTGATTAGAGGTACCTGGCGTAATTAGAGGTACCTAGCACAATCTGAGGTACTCCACACAATTTGAGGTACCCGACATGATTTAAGGTACCCCGGACAAATAGAAGTACCCGACATGATACAAGATACCCTGCACAATCCGAGGTACCTAGCGTGATTTGAGGTACCCCGCACAATTAGAAATACCCCACACAAATAGAGGTACCCCACATAATTAGGGGTACTCCACATAAATTGAGGTACCCCNGATTAGAGGTATCCGACCTGATTAGAGGTACCTGGCGTGATTAGAGGTACCCGGCGTAATTAGAGGTACCTAGCACAATCTGAGGTACTCCACACAATTTGAGGTACCCGACATGATTTAAGGTACCCCGGACAAATAGAAGTACCCGACATGATACAAGATACCCTGCACAATCCGAGGTACCTAGCGTGATTTGAGGTACCCCGCACAATTAGAAATACCCCACACAAATAGAGGTACCCCACATAATTAGGGGTACTCCACATAAATTGAGGTACCCCACGTAACTTGAGGTACCTGACAGATCAGATGCAAGAGAATTTTTTAAAAATATCTGCCGTGAGAAACGTCTCAATTTCTTAAAAGATATTATTCGATTTTTTTTTTCAGAATTAGGAATCAAGAATGTCGTACCAAAAGGGGGGGGGGATAGCCGCCTGTTATCTCTGCCAAAAGTGAAGGACACTGTCCCAAGGGCAGTAATCCTCAGCCGCCTACCCGACAGTTACTGCAGAGGTACCTTGGACCACTCTCCAGCGCGCGCCACGTTTCTAAATGATGAGATACGCCGCAGATATGCACATAACGGCCCAAAAATCATAAAAAAGCAAAAGGACGTTAGCCAAAAAGGGTACGCCACGTGGCAGCTGAGGTACTCCGTATATAAAGGTGCCTATGTTTTATTCTCCGAAGGGCTCTCACTCACCATGAACACTCACACTCCAAAAAATAAGTTTCCTTAAACCTTAAACCCTAATTTACAGAGGGCTAGCCAGCTCTTTTTGTCATAAAAGCTTGAGTTTGCTAACTTGAGCGTCGAAGTGTGAACGTCGGGCTACCCCGACTTCACCTTTAACCTTTATTTAATTGTTTTGCAGGCGTGATGCTCAATTTGGAGGACACTTTTCTTAGTTCTGAACTTTCTCCATTGTTACGACTCCATCTCCCCTTCTCACCTCCCCTAAATTTCAGGTACACCGCACCGCACACAACAAATCAATAAAGTACCCCTTCTCCCCCAAATATATAAATTCATTGTTGAAGATAGATTTTGGGGTAGCCAAAATCTATTGAAAACAGTAATCTAATTTTTTTTTCTTTTTGTAAAAAGATAATATTTTAAAACTAAATTAAAATGAGTAAAAAGTAATAGCAGAATATCAATAATGTAACAGTAAGAATGTTTTAAAGCACAAAGACTAAACTAACAGTCTAATACTAATATTAAAATATAAAAATTAAACAACCTATCAAAACTATCATTTTTCTTAGTTCGCAATCATTATCTCCTAAAATTGAAATCCAACCCAATGTGAAACACCCACCTAATCGTGGGAAATTTACAAAACAAGCCAAAAAAATTAGCCATTTTTCAACTTTAACCCCTCAAACTTTTTTCTTTCAACATTAGCCAAATCACCAAATTGTGGACGAAATTACCCTCCTCATTCTCACGTTTCCCTCAAGCAAATTCCTTCCCCTCTCACCAAAATCTCATCACTGGAAGTTCTATAGATTGTCGGCGGCGGCGTAGATCGGCAGCGGAGGAAGTTGGTTGCAGCTGAAAGAAGCTAAATCACGTTGAAAATCTTCGGAGATCTCCAAAATCGAAGAAAAAAATTGAAAACCCTAGGTGAGTTGTTATTGCCGATTTTCTTGTTGTTGTTGTTGTTGTTTTGGATGTTGTTGTTGTTTGGGATGTTGTTGTTGTTGTTGGTGTTGTTGTTGTTGTTGTTTGGGATGTTGTTGTTGTTGTTGGTGTTTTAATGGTGGTGGTAGGTGAGATGCATGTGGGAAAGGGAAGAGAAGAGAAAGGGAAGGGGAAGCGAACTCGCTCGCGCGAGGGCTAGGCGTTGCGCGCGCAGCGCGCATCTCGCGTGTGACATGAGCTGCGTCGCACGCGAGATGCGCGGCGTGCAGACCTCGCGCGCGCGACATGCGCCTGTCGCACGCGAGATGCGCTCGGCGTGCGCACCTCGCGCGCGCGACATGCGCCTGTCGCGCGCGCGAGATGGGCGTGCCTTGCGCATTTCGCGTGCGACAGGCGCTGCGTCACACGCGAGATGCGCACGTTGCGCCCATCTCGCGCGCGAGGGAAGCCAAGCTTGCGCGGGTTGCGCGCAGGCACGCAGCTCGCCCGCGCGCTTGGCTTCCCTCTCTCGAGCCTGTCGCACCAAGAGGTGCTGTCTCTTGGTGCGACGGGGTGCCCGTCGCACCAAGAGGCAGCACCTCTTACTGCTGCCTCTTGGTGCCCGTCGCACCAAGAGGCAGTGCGTAGTGTTGCCTTAATTTTTTTTTCTTTTGTTCATAATTTTTTAATGTGTGATACTTTTAACTTGTACCAGACACTACTACAAAAATGACCTTTACTGACACTTAGTTTCTGATATTTTTTAAAAAGTATCAGTAATTGTATGCATATGCACCATTTTCCGCTTTTAACAAATAGGTATTACAAATTACTGATATCAGTGTGTCAGTAAATTAAGTATCAAAAATCACTGGCACTGAAGTATCAGAGGTTAAAAAAAAATTACTATGATTTGTAAATCTTCCGACTCGAACCAAAGACTTTTAAAATTTAAAATTTTTACATTTGAACCAAAGACCACAAGACCACAAGACCTTCAAGATACGAGTATTTTTTTAAAGAATTAAAAACAAAAATATAATAGCAAAAGCAAAATCCCTAATCTCTTTCCCCCATTTCATCACCTTGTCAATCGAAAACAAAACAAATCACCATCACGCCGCCGACATACCCAAAATCTCTTCCGCCACTGTCGTCACTACTCTCGACTAGCCACTTCCGTCACTACTTTCGACTAGCCACTGCCGTCATCCCCGATGCACCAAAGTTTGTTCTTTATATTTTTGTCTCTTTTGCTATCATCATCTCCTGTCATATCTCGTGCACCAAAGTTGGAAACCCACTGTCGTGACTTATGATTTTTGACCGTCACCGGTAACTAATCCACTGCGGTCATCACCAATAGGCCGTAACTACTTCCAGTTATCATCAATACTCAGCCGTTCGTCACCGGTAATAACTTCTCAGCCTCTGTCAGCCGCTGCCGTCATTGTCGCACTGCCTCAATCTCCATCGTCGCTGCTATACTGCCACAATCTCTGTTCAAGGTAAGCTTAAATGGATAAATAGAGCATGAAGAAAAGAGATAATGGACCTAAGTGTCCTGTGACCAGTAAGAGAGTTCAACGGGTATCCATGTCTTTTTTTTTTATAGAGAATTCTTTAAAATTGCTCTACTAAATGTCATGTACTTCTTATTGAAACTAACTGCTTCTACATATGATTTTATAACAAACTTTTAAGATCAATTAACATTGTGGCTTTAGGTTCCGTGAAGCCACAATTGATTTTAGATCTATTGATTTTATTTTAAATTTTTTTTTATCACAAATGAGCAGCTGATTTTTTTTTATGGAATAGAAATTGCAAGAGATGTTGTTTCGAAACAAGGCAAACAACCTTTGTCAGATACCATACATCGAATCCTTTGGCCCCGAATAAATTGCTTATAATTATATGGGTGGTATGTTAAGACTTTTTGTTCTTTCTTCATTTAAATTGATCCATTTTATCTCTTTGCATATGAAAGAAAACAGAGATGTTGTTTCGTTGCTGAGAAAATAGCTCAGAGAAAGATATGTTTCTGGAATCTGTACATTACACTGGAAACTAAGCAGGGCAGTGCCCTTACCATTCGCTGTAATATAATTACTATTCTTCATGATTCAATTAACTAGAATGAGATTCTCATAAAGTTAAGTGGAGTGTTATGGATAGCAGTAAAATTAAACTGCTTTTTTCTTCTTTTTTTCTCCTCACTGGATGAGAAGTTGGTTAAGCCAACTCTACTGCATATAAAATTATTTGTGAAGAAATGAAATCTTCATCCAAGATACTGCTAAGAGTATTAAGGAAACATCCTTTTGGGCAGCAAAGAAATAATTAACTATGTGATTAGTTTAATAGTAATCATTGATTACCTTCATAAATCAAACCTCATGTTTAAGTGGCTGGAAGAAGTATAATACACTTAATGCTTTTCTTTTCCCCTATGTAGCCGGAAGAGCATATCTCTATTTTTGATAGCTATGATCATATCTCTAACTGGGTGCATTGGTATCATAATTTTGACTGAGGTTGCTGGTTTTGTCAACTTGTAGACCTGTTTCTTCTGCCAATTTGGGCACTTAGTGGTTTGTGCTGACTATCTTACACTTTGAAAGTGGTTTGTGCTGACCAGTATCTTACACTTTGAAAGGGGTTCATTATGGTATGCAGTTTTCTTGTTTGTTTAAATGATATGCCTTTACAATTATTAAAAATGAACACAACATCTCTGTTTTACTCAGCACATCAAATCTATGCATCATTCTCTCTGTTTGTTTATTCTTATGTACTGTTTGAAAAAGGCTTGCTCCCAGTTTTTAATTCATGTCATGAATCCTCCTTTTTGTTTGGCTATCACAGATGCCAGTGTAACAAATACTAAACAAGCTCAAATTATAATTTCAGGTTTTATTGGATAGAGTAGAGAAATTTATCCAGTCTGTTGCCGTATATGAAGATCAAATCTTTCAGAAGAGGACACGTATACAGCAGGTATGTTAGCCTCCTTATGTTTCTGAGTCATTTTCACTTTGTAATGGCATTGATTGTATTTACTGTATATAGTTGGATGAAAATAAAAATATGTGCATAAGTGCCCAAATAAATAAGTTGTTTTTTCTACTAAAGTACAAAAGATAGCTAAACCTGGAAATGTAATTCAAAATATGAGTTCCTGGGGAAATACACCAAGAAAGATGCATGATACCTTTCCATGTTACTTACCTGGCTTGAAGAAATGCCTTTAGTAATACTTCCCTGACTTTGCAGTAGGAATCACATGGCCAAGGCACACAATACATATCAGAAACATTTTTCTTTATAAGACCATGATTGAAGTTATAAGCTTATAAGGATCAATGTTTGTAATAGGCCTTTTGAAGTCATAACACATTGTTTATTCTTGTCATCATAGATTTTTTTTTTTTGGAGATGTTCTTTTAATTGTAAATTCTCGGAGTGCTTTTGGGGCTAGTGGACGTGTTCACCTTTTGTAAATCTTTTTCTGTAGCATACAATCTTTTATTAACAACCCCTCCGGGGGACTGTGATTGAAGTCAAATCTACAAGAAGTCTTAACTGTTTATAGAGTGTGCATAGCAGGGTAATAAAGGACATGTTCTTCCAGGCATATGGTAACTATACAATTGAACACTTGATATATCCCTCCAAACTTATAAGTGCTATCAAAGGAAGAAAATTTAAGGGGTAGACTTCATTGTGTTTGCAACGTCGATGACAAAGCAATATCTAACATCGGCTTTAGCAAGGCGCTCCAGGGCTGTGTTCACATAGTCGGCCGGTATGACCTCAATATCAGCTCTGATGTTGTGTTTATTTTAAGTCTTAATTTTTATTAGTTACTTCACTTATGAATTAGCTCGACTTATTAAAAAGCCACTAAGGCCCGTCTTACTGCTCATCACTCACTTACGATTTAAGAGAGGTTAATGACAGCAATAAAAAAAGTGGTAGCTAGATTCTTTTTAAAAAAATTTGTCTCTCTCTATATTAATTAACTGATGAACATTTAATGATTGGTACACTGCGTATTGTTGGAGAGATTATGTGAATAACCATGAGATGTACAAAACAATTATATGGATTAATTGCGAGGTTGTTATTAGTGGGGATATGTTACAATATTGTTGCTTGTACGTCATGAAAGAGCTCTTGCAACTTAATAATCAATGGGCTACATATGTTGCCAAGTTAATTATAGCCCAAAATCACAAGGTAATATATGAGTAATTTATGATGATTTTTTCATCCAAATATCCAAGATTTATTATTTGTTGTGTACTAATTGATATTATGTACTTGTAGGTGGGAAAAAAATGAAGCTACATATGGATATTTATTGACACTCTTGTGCTTCTTTTTGTCCGTTAATGTTTGTTGAAACTTAATTTAGTACTTTACTGTTTAGAACTTGTCAAAAGCTTAATTTGATACTTATGTTTTTTTTTTCCAAACAGTGGTGTAGTTGAATTACATTAATTTAAATGATGTATTTGGAATGTTTGTGAATTGTGTTGTGAGATTTGGTATATTTAATATATTTTGAGTTTTCTTTTGATTGTAGAAAAAAAATATAATTAAAATAAAAATATACTATTAACAAAAGTAGCATAACATCAATAAATATTGACACTAAATATTTTAAAATGACATTAATAATATTTTACGTTAATGAATCAGTGTGCTCTTGATACTGTAGTCACATTAATCATTGACATGTAAATAATATCATTAAACACTGATACCATCGTGTCATTATTTTAGTGATACTATTGTGTCAAAAATTATTGACACAAAAATCACTGACACTAATTTTCAGTGTCAGTGTGTTCTGGCTGGAGCATTATTGACACAATTAACAAGTGTCAGGAAAAGTAATTACTGACACTAATTTAGTATCAGTAAAGCCCATTTTTCTAGTAGTGAGATAAATGGGCAAATCAAAATTAGCATTGCATAACCCACCCGGACCGATTAAAGAACTGGGAATGATGAAGATACCTTATGTTGATCACTTCCCTGGGCGTATCACGAGTATGTGCAAATTAGATGTCGTTGTTAATGCCATCCGGGAAAAATTAACAAGGCAACAGTTGCAACTGTTCAAAGACAATATATTTGGGCATTTCCTACAGTGCCGGAGCTATCCGTTCAGTGGCGTAATTGTGCACAATATATTGCTTCGGCAAGTGTCACATGGCGATGGAAATGACAAAGATGAGTTATGGTTTCAAGTTGGCGACCATTTGATACGGCTATCGATTGGAGAGTGGTGCCTAGTAACGGGACTTTGCTGTGGCGAAAAAGTATTCCTGACGAAGCATAAAACAAAGCATAGGTTACTTAATAAGTACTTTGGAGGCAGGAATCGCAATATAAATCTTGGGCAGTTCGAAGAAATATTTATGAACTTACACTTCAAGACTATGAATGACACCGATGCGCTAAAAATTGCCATGTTTTACTTTGCCGATAGAGTGCTACATGGAAGAAAGGATCATTGTCAAATCAATTTCAATTTGCTTAATGAGGTAGATGACATAAATCACTTTCGAAGTATTCCGTGGGGTCGTTTGTCATGGGAAACAATATATAAAAGCATTGATAATGTATTGAACGGCAAAGCCAAAAAATTTAAGAAGGCAAGCGCAGAAAATCCATTGCATAGAATTGAGAAATACAACTTTTACGGCTTTACGTCAGCAGTGCATGTGAGTGAAGAAGTGTTTTTTTATAACTTAGTTTTGTTATAATAAATATTTAATGACACGTTTTTTTACTTCATATCTTTCCTTGTTGAAGGCATGGATTTTTGAAGCGATTGAAGGACTACCATTAGAGTGGGTGGAGAAAATTAGGAGGAAGGGTCCTCGGATCGTGCGATGGAAACCCGTGGCTTCTTCAAATATTAACTTCGGCGAAGTGTATTCATACCTGAACGAGCGTCTTGTAAGTCATTTATATGTATGTCTGTATATAACTATTACATAATTTATGGTTATACTAATTGGATATTTGGTAATCTTTACGACAGGATGGCACCATTTTCCAAACCCTCAAACCGGATGCAAAGGAGAGAGCCACAAATTATTGGAAGAGTATCGAGGATTACGTGCCATATTTGCCAAGTTGGGTCCGTAATGTGGGTATCATCTACAGTGTCATTGAAAACCGGATGCAAAGTCATTTATATGTTTTTTTTTTTGGTATTTACTGTTTTCTGTTTTACTTGGTGCAGCACCAGCCTTCAATCAATGCGCCATCCAGTTCAGGGCCAAACGAGGTGGATCCTGACCCAACGAGCCAAATAGGACTGGAGCAGAGTCCTGTTGAGGATGCCGGTGCCGCCGACGACCATTATGAATCCGCACATGATTCAGATGACAGAAATGAGCCAGAGGTAACTGCTGTCGTCCTGAACATTTACAATGCACATATACCTATCCGGCATTTTGTCATTACTTTCTTATTTGCGAAAATTGTAGGTAAGGACTAAGTTCCGCAATGATTATTTCGTTGGACGACTGGAAAAAATAGAGTCTTCCATTCACGAATTGAGGTCAGAACTACAGACTGGACACAGTTCCATTAACGAACTGAGGTCAGAACTTATGGCGGAACGCAGAGAAGCACAACAATATAGAGCAGCGGTCATGGGGTTTATGGCTTCGTTTGGCGCAGGTGCTTCAAAGGGCGCGTACGGTGATTCTCCGTTTGGCCCCACGCACACGGTGAGCAAGTTTCGTATGTTTTCTTTATGTTATTATGATTTCAAACCCGAACTTATGTTAATATGTTCATCTCCTCGAAACAACAGGCCTCAGATTGCTATGGTCCGAACGTTGATGCTGGCTATGGTACGCATACTGATGCTGGTAATGACGACGAGCACACCCCTATGTCCTTGTACAGTCTATATGGGGACATATGTGATGACAGTGTACAGATATTCACGGAGGCACCTCCCAGCGTTAGTAAGTTTGGGCGTCCGTACCGACCATCGTATATATTTGGCAGTCCTTACTTCATTCCTCCTTTCAAGAGAGTTAGGAATGTCAGGCCTCTACCCGCACTCAACATTACGGACTATGAAATTGATGAAAGATCGAGTGTGGATATGAATCCGCTTAGGGGACTAGAAGACGCAAGGCTATGTGAGGAGTTTGATCAGTGGTTTGCCGGCAACATTTCCGTGGATCGGCCCGTCCAACAGTCTCGAAATTTCTTTGAAATACTCATGGGCAATGCTTCAATGGGGTGGCTTGGTGACGAGGTAAGTGTGTTTAATGTTCAGTACATGACAATACACAATAATATTTCTGCTAGCATGGATAATGATATAAATTTACTTGGTATAATCCTTTCACAGCATATTCACACGTATTACCGCTTGATCAGCGAGAAGCAACGGCAGTTTCCAAATGCACTACCACAGCGCGTCACGCATACAGATACATACTTTTGGGCATGATTCGAATTTTATAATCATTAATTATAATTTCGATGTTTTAAATATCTCGAAATGTAATTAATTTTCTACTCATCGTGTAATAGGTGTTCCTAAAGCAATTATGGAACAATGGTAGTTGTGATGTCCATTCATTACAATATGGCAACAACGTGAGCAGCTATATGGATGGGCGGGAAGATCTCATGTCCAAATCGTTTACGGATGTCGATATGGTAAGAATTGTCACTCAATCTTATGGTAATTGTGTTTAAAATATACTAATTTACCCGTTTATTTATGTAGATATTCATCCCTGTGAATTTGGGCGGCGATCATTGGGTACTAGCTCTAGCGGACCTTCGCGCGAGGAGGATGCGGATTTATGACTCGTTGGTTACCTTTCGCGAGGACAAAACATATTTGCGTAAATTCAAACCTCTTCAGGTCGTCTTCCCTCAATGGCTTCAAGATGTTGGATTCTACAACATTCGACCTGAGCTGCAGAGTGCCGACCCTTGGAAAGTAAGAATCGTTAAGGATGTGCCCCAACAAGAACCTGGAAGTGGTGATTGCGGTGTATTTATGTTGATGTTTACAATGTATTTGATGTTCGGCCTAAAACTTGATTTTGATAGTAGCCACGGGCATTACTTCAGGAAGAAAATTGCTGTAGATATATTCACGGGCGATATTGCCTTGTAAGTCGTTGTATTGTATTCAGACTTGATGTATGGATGTAGATTGTTTTTCTAATAGATATAAACTTTTGATATATTCATATATTTAGCTATAAGTAATTATTGATCTACTTTAGTACTCATTATGCAAATGAACATAACATAATATACTTCATTACATATAATTGTAATATCAATTATAATAAGAGTTCAGAATCCATAATTAGTTACAATGACACAATCAGTTTGGATTCGACACAATGGGATTTTTACATCTCTTGCGGTTATGACCTGGTTGGTTGCATCGACCACATCTCACAGTTCTTCGGTTAACATCCTCACCGATAGAAGGAATTCTTAACTCTGGACGACGACCAGGTGGTGGTGCTTCGATCGGTGGGTTAACTCTGATTTCTTGGATTTCTTCTGGAATGTCCCAATCTGTCATGTCCCCAACCGGCTGTACTGGTTCTGCATATGCCATGACCAATGAATCTTTAGAGTAATAATCAGAGCAAAGACTTATGTAATCCACACGGACTCTCAGACAAGCAGCAATTGCATGCGCACAAACAAGCTGATCGAGTTGGAATACTCTACAGGAGCAAGTTCTTTCATGAATGTCAACTATCCCTTCCTTCATACCACCACCCAAAACATGAAATCGATGCTGAGACACTGGCCGAACGGTCATTCTTTCGGCCAAAATTCTCCTTTCGCCGACTATCTCATCTGCCCACGTTGTTAGACGAGTGCTCATCGATTCAGCCACAATTTTCCTATCATAAAACCATTGCTGTAATGTTTTTCTAAAGTGATCAACAAGATGAGTAACAGGAAATTTTCGCGGTTCCCTCATTAAAGAATTCACGCTTTCTGCAATGTTGGTGGTAAGTATGCTGTATCTCCTACCTTCAAATTCGGACCTTGCCCAATTACACGTGCCCACATTATTCTCTAAGTAATCAGTCGCGGCCGAGTGGAGCATCCACAACCCTTCAAGTTGTCTTTTAAATTCTTCGTGTCCATATGCCTTTGCTGCATTAATAAAAGCTGGCTCGAATTGATCCCAAATAGCTTTGGACATCCTGAATTTAGACTTAATGTTCCCTTTCACATGGTAAAAACAAACTCCATGACCAGCAGTGTGAAATGCTTTTAAAACGGCTCGCTTGATGGCAGTGCATCGATCAGAGATAAATACTAACTCTGGCCTATCGCCAATCACTCCGTGTAACTTCGTCATAAACCATTCCCAAGCATCATTGTTTTCTGAATCCATGACCCCAATAGCTAACGGATACAATTGATTATTACCATCCAGACATGTTGCTACAAACATGCTTCCACGATATAGCCCCTTCAAATGAGTGCCATCTACAGCGATCACAGGCCTTATGTACTGTGTGAAGCCCTTGATGGAAGATCCAAGCGCAACAAAGTAGTATAAGAAATTATCATCTCCATCCCGCTGGAGGTGTGTCACTGTGCCCTCATTCGCTTTGGTCAAAACGTGAGAGTATTTGGGAAGTAAGCTGTATGACTCTGCAGGGTTCCCTCGAATTATTTCAAGACCGACTTCTTTAGCCCGATATGCTTGCTGATATGTTAACTGGACCCCGTATTCTTGCTGCATGTCTGCTCTAATGTCATTCGGCGTGTATATCCGTTTATCCTGAATAAATTTATCCGCGATAAGATGGCCAACAACCCGACTCCTAACTTGACGAAGGCCACTAGGCAAAACCTCATTAGAGCACGTATGAGCATTGTCAACTCTTCTCACTACCCAAGGAACATTATGCTCATCCGAACCTCTTGTTGCGCGAAGACGCCAATTACATGATTCCGAAGAACAGTGAGCCTCAAAGCGTGTCGTTGTGGACCGTGCAATCTTGAAATCAAACTTTTCCCGCAAGGCCACTTTGCGCAATTCCAGTATTAACTCATTCTTCTCAGCGAACAACTTTCCCACACCAATGTCGGCAGAATTACAGCTTCTAACTAAGTCTGGACCAACCAAGTTTGAAGGCAAAACTGGAGCAAGACTCACCAGGGGATCAACTGTTGTCCTCCTCCTCGAACGGGCCATCGGAGGAATAGGTCGATTCTCTCTATTGTTAACATGAATATCATATTGATGCTCATCCTCATCATTGATAGGAATATCGGAATGACCAGTGTCCCTATCATCAACTTCAGTATTGGAGTTCATGCCTTGCACATTATCAGCTTCTGTGTTGTTGGTGTTATAACCAGGATCATCATAACTGCGGAACTCATTATTCTGAAATGGAGAGTAATGTTGCCCTAACGATGTCCCTAATGGTAACACATTATCTTCAACATCCGCTAACGTAATGCCATTATCATCAATAGTGTCATTGTTTTCGTTGACTGGTGAGTAATGTTGTTGGAACGACATTTGTTGAGGTAACACATCTTCCTCAATATCGGGGACAGACTCGTTTGCTCTAAATGAACTTTCACTTTCCACAAGTGGCTCAGGATTTTCGGCCGGAACTCGAGGATGTGTGGTGACAAATATAGGGATGCATCCATAATTGACCACATCAGAGGCCATGTGCAGCACAACATTAACCATTTCATCATTAAATATATCCATAGGTAGTGAACATGCATGATACATTGTGTTACTAGATCTCAAAGTTGTCTTCATCAACAAACTTTATTCAATAGGATTTATCTGTAAAACTTCATACACCCTTGCCATAAATTACTCAAACGTACAATCTTTCCGAACTAAAAATACTGTATTCTTCGCATTCACGTACTCCGTACGGCCATCTGCTAATGTCTCCCACCAACCGTCATAACATAATTGAAGTACAACGGAATCCATTAAACCTAAAAAAAAAACAAAAGAGATAAGATTTCACGCTACAAAACCTAGTAAAAATGAATATGCAATACATTTATGTGGATGAAATGAAGTATACAATTTTGGATTTATTTCGTCTCATCGTAAGCTTCGAAACGATATATTATACGCCTAAAACGGACACATGTAGCCTAAGTTATTACTTTCGAAAAATAACTTAAATTTAGTGAGACAGGCAGTGGGACAAGTGCCTATCTCACATAAAACCAGCAGATTTATGTGAGACATGCGCCTGTCCCACTTGCCTGTCTCACATAAAACCAGTGGTAACAAGTGAGACAAGCGCCTGTCCCACTTACCTGTCTCACATAAAACCAGTGGTAAAAAGTGAGACAGACGCCTGTCTCACATGCCTGTCCCACTTTCCTGTCGCACATATTTTGGTGAGACAGGCAAGTGGGACATGTACCTGTCTCACATAAAACCAGTAGATTGATGTGAGACAGGTGCCTGTCTCACTTGTTCTGGGCTTCTGTTTTACTCGATTTTTCAAGGGTTTCAATGATTGATTTTCATTTCTCAACTCAAACTAACTACTTTAACAAGTCACATTATTTTGTTAATGAAAAATAACAACATTTCCAATAAAAACTCACTTCAATTTCGAACTCAAATGATAAAATCAATAGATTAAAAGTTTAGGTTATGGTAAGAGTATAAACTAACCTTAAGAAGCTCTCCAATTGATAATTATATCTTCAATTATGTAATGTTTGTTTGATGAAATTTACTAATTTATTGAGAGTGATGGAGTTTGTTGAGTGATGAAGTTTATTAAGTTGAAAAGAGAAAAAATGGTGGAGTGCTGGAATTGAAAAGGGAAAATGGCATGCCTTTGTAAATTTGATAAAAATGATAAGGGTAATGTAGTCCAAAAATAAGATATTTAGCTAGTTATAATAGAAAAAAATTTGAGGGGTTAAAGTTAAAAAATGCCTAATTTTTTTGGCTTGTTTTGTAAATTTCCCCCTAATCGTTCGTGTAAAAGATTCCCTACACGAGCCAATCGATATAAACATGCTGCTCGATTTCTCTTTTTCAAAATTTTAGTTGTCCTCCTTTCTTGAATCTCGAAGAAATCAACATTAAATTGATTTTGGGCATGATTATAACTGGTTTTCAATTTTCATAAAACAGCTAGGATTATGAGTGTTGATGTATATAATTTATTACTACGATTCTATTTCCACTGAGGTTGTGGGCTTATGCAGCACGCAAATTAATGACCACTGATGTGGCGCAGTTGCAAAGAAGCCTCGATTTGTTACTCAAACAAATGGACAAAGTGGGTCATTAAGAGCGCAACGAACTTACCACAATCAGGACACAAACAAAACATTTTCCTAAAAGTTTGGTCACCTTTACCATTTACAGCTTTTATAATGAACTCTGCAAGAATATGAAACAGAGAGATGAGAATTGGGAGCTGAAAACGAAGAAATCATGGGAAACACACTGCAGAAGAAACCAAATGAATACCTAGAGAAAGGAGGAGGAAGCAGCTTCACTTGTGAGATTTGCATAGAGCCAATGACAGCAAGCAAGAAATTCAAGAACAGGAATCTCTGCACACACCCTTTCTGTCAGGACTGCATAGCCAGATACATACAAGTGAAGGTCCAAGACGACAACACGGCCAAAATTGAATGCCCTGGATTAGACTGTAAGCATAATTTAGATCCTTTTGCTTGCGAACCCGTAATCCCAGCGAGTCTTTTTTCAAAATGGTGTGATGTTCTCTGTGAGGACTATGTTCTAGGGTTTGAAAGAAGCTATTGCCCCAACACAAATTGCATGGCCTTGGTGGTGAATGAGTGTGAGAGAAGTGGCAAGGTGAAAAAAACCCAGTGTCCGAATTGTAAGCAATGGTTCTGTTTTCAGTGCAAGTTGAAATGGCATGCTGGGTACAGATGTGAAGAAAGTAGAAATTTGAGGGACCAGAATGATATTGTGTTTGGTCAGCTTGTGGAGAGGATGAAGTGGGCTAGGTGTCCTGCTTGTGGCCACTGTGTTGAGCGCAAGGATGGCTGCTCTGTTGTCATGTGCAGGCTTGTTTATTTTCCCTCTTCTCCTTATTATTAATTAATAATTTGAGAATTCAAAACTTTCATCATCAAAATTGACTTTCTTCCTTTTTTTTTTTTTTAATCCATTTACGTTTTCAGATGCAATACTCGATTTTGCTATGAATGTGGGAGAAAGATTTCGTCTGGATGCTCATGCCAAACAATTGGATTCTGTCAGTTAACTATTCTAACCATTGCAATGATGGTCATATTCCATGTAATTGTACTCGCTGGAATGAAAATAAGTAAGTATGAAAAAAATGTTTTAGCTTCAATTGGTAGTGTTTGAAAATGGAAAAGGGGCAGGAATGTTTGATAGGTCTTCAAGATATTGAAAGTACTAAGAGGGTTTTTGCTAAGATTTGTCTTGCATGAGTTTATAGTGCCCATTTGAGGTCTCTATTTTTGGTTTTTGGTGGCTTTTTTTTTTAAATTTTTTGAAAATAATTGACACTTTCAATGTCATGGATGATGTGGAAGATAATAGTGTTGAGAAATGATGTTACTTTTGAGTTTTACATTAGAGTACATCACTCGTTTGATAATATGCTTGAGAGACTCTAATACATTGATTACAAGAATGTGATTGATACAATGGATACAACTTTGCAGGAATTTGTATTTCGGCATGTTGCTTAATTGTAGGATGAAAAGTTAAAAGATCACTCATCTCTTGTTTATTTAGCAAATTAATTGACAGACATAATTATATTCTCCATCTTGTGTGGATCTGAAGTAAAATTGTTATGAAGCTGAAAAGTACCCTGCCAAGCTGCACCAATTGTCAGCTTCTGGAGGGCCAGGTCATGTTCCCAAGTTATCAAGCATGACAGAATCTGTTAATAGCAATCACATATAAGTAAATAATGTATTGCTTTTTTTTGTAGGTCACCTGGAGCGCATGACTACCCCCGATCAAAGCTAAGCTTCTTATCTTGTGAGTGGATGAATTATTTACTTTTATAGATCACTATTTTTGCTTACAAAGTTTAGTAACTAATAGTTCGATAACTTCATTACTAGGCTTAACAATGGTGGATGAAATGACATGTGGTCTCTTGTATATGTCATGTGCAGATATACTATATGATAAGTTTATATGCTTCTCTGTCAAGATTTAGTAGGATTTTAATATTGAATCGAAATATGTTGATGAACTATTATAATATTACTATTGGCTTATTTTTCTCCGAAAGCATGTTGATTATCTCTGCTGCATATAAATTGCTGATTATCTCTGCCGTGTATGAATTGACTTTGGGTAAGTATCTTGCTCACTGTAGTCTACGTGTAACCAGCTTATATTGTTACACGTGTTTTGATTATCAATGTTGTCCATGGTAGATATAACAGTTCTGCACCAGTGTATGAGAACACTCCAATACTAGCATATATCGCTCTACACGCACATTGATTATATTTGCAGTGTATGACAACTAGCTCTGACTGTTCTGCTTTTAATTCTGAACTTACTCCATTCATGTATGACGGGCTTTATTTTGCTCTACTTGTGCATTGAGTTGTGACTAAAATTTCAATATGCTTAGATTTGTTATTTTACATCATTCTCCTATCATACATATGGGTGTAACCAGAATATTAACTGAAAATCTGAAATCATTATACAATTATTGCTCTGTGATCTGACTCATAACTCATTATTCTATTCGCTTGCTTGCTTCCTTCTTGTAATTTTATATTTGTTTCTGTTTCATTTTTCTTATTTTGTAGTACTAATAGATTCCGGGAAGTATGTTACGAAAGTAATAATATGTTAAGAATCCACTCACCGAGTTATATATACTATCCTTATTTTTTTCTTTTTTCTTTTTTTATCTCTTCAGGCATTCATGAGGTTTCTTCTTGTTGTTAGTATCTTTTTGTTGTGAGATTCGACCACGCTATCCTCTCATCAACCCAGTCTATTATAACGGTCACTTGTCATTTATCAACTATTTCTTGTAGTACTTGTGTAGATAGCTTTGATGCATGTAATGATTTTGATCACCATGTACGCATAAACATTGTCATGAACTTCATTTGAATTACACAGAATGATTGTCTGAATTCCTTTAGGGGGCATTAGGCAAAAAGCAAAATGAAAATTCTGACGATTTTTTTTTTCTTGTAAGGATGATGATCATAAGTATTTTAATTTTGAAAAAAATAAGAGAGTTCTCTTTTCTTGGGTGATGGGAAATAAATAATTACAGCTCTGTTTAATGCAGGAGAAAAATGTAATGTAAAAAAAAAAAATCAAAATGAAGGTCTATTTAAGGGATAATGAGAGGTTCTGGTAGCACATGGCAAATACTTTAATTTTAAGTCATGCAATTTCAGGAAGCTTTAAATTGTTATGCAGCTGCCCAGCTCTGTGTTACGACTTACAAGCCGTGCAATCCCTGGCCTCCACAACTTAGAGATTACATACACAGTTTAGAGTTTTGGTTCAAGTAATCCCTTTTGTTAGACCGAGGGGTGGAGCCACTAACCAAGGTTCCGTCCAAAATTTTCAGATGACATATTTTATCTAAATAATTGATGCCCATGTTGGATTAATTAAATACATAAATTCAACTAAATTTAACTTAACGTTAAAAACCGTCAAAATTAAATTTATTATTAAAAACAAAAAAAAATCTAAACTAATACTCTATATATATACATGTAGTCCCTCTCTAGTACGGGCGTTTTTTTTTTATTAATGCGAACACACTTGAAAATTGTGAGATTTAATAGAGTTAGTTTTTAACTCTTTAGAATTATATGAGTTTATTGTTTATTTAATAACAAATTCTTTTAAACTACATGATTTAAAAATGTGTCTGCATTAATAAAAATACGGGCGTCCACGCCTGAGAATGATTATATATATATGTTCTTCAATTTTTTATGATTTAACTGCTTTCTTAAAGTTTTAGTTTCTTAAAATGTATAAAAAATACTAATAAAATTATAAGAAAAATGAAATAAGATTTTTTTTTTTATGTTTTATAAAATTTTTCCCACTAATATGATTTTCTTGCTAAGCCGACTGGGACTCATCTCTGAACCGGCCCGCCCCGTTGGTGTGCAAGTTTTACTCTTTATTGCGAGTCAGCGAATGAACGCAGTGGGTCAGTAAAGAAACAGCGACAAGCTCACTACAATCGGGAAACAAACAAAACGTTTCCAAAACTTTTGGTTCTCTTTACCATTTATAGCTTTTAAAAATGGACTTCCTAGAAATCAAAGAGAGAATTGAGAGCTGCAAAAATCATGGGCAACACACTGCAGAAGAAACCAAATGAAAAGCTGGAGAAAGAAGAAGGAGAAGGCAATGGAAGCAGCTTTACTTGTGAGATTTGCATGGAGTCGGTGGCAGCAAGCAAGAAATTCAAGAACAAAAGTCTCTGCACACACCCCTTCTGTCAAGACTGCGTAGCCAGATACATACAAGTGAAGGTCCAAGACGACAACATAGCCAAAATCGAATGCCCTGGATTAGACTGTAAGCATAAGTTAGACCCTTTTGCTTGCGAACCCGTAATCCCAGCGAGTCTTTTTTCAAAATGGTGTGATGTTCTCTGTGAGGATTATGTTCTAGGGTTTGAAAGAAGCTACTGCCCCAACACAAATTGCATGGCCAGATTGTAAGCAATGGTTCTGTTTTCAGTGCAAGTTGAAATGGCATGCTGGGTACAGATGTGAAGAAAGTGGAAACTTCAGGGACCGGAATGATATTGTGTTTGTTCAGCTTGCTGAGACGATGAATTGGGCTAGATGTCCTGCTCCACTGTGTTGAGAAAGTGAAAGGCTGTTCTTATGTCTTGTGCAGGCGAGTTTGTTTTCCTTCTTTTCTCCTTGTTATTTATTAATTAACGTTTCGAGAATTTAAATTTTTCATGATCAAAGTTGTTTTTTTTTCCTTTTTAATTTAGTATTTTTCAGATGCAAGACTCGATTTTGTTATAAATGTGGGAGAAAGACTTTATTTGGATGTCCATGCCAAGCAACCCGACTGCCGTTTAATGATTGCAAACATTGCAATTATAGTTGTAATGCATGTGGTTGTATTGGCTATAATGAAAAAGAGTAAGTATGAAAAATTTCTGAGCTTCAAATTTTTTGCTGATTTAATTAAAGTTTTATCATTTCCGTTTCAATTTTTTTTTTCTAAAAAAGAAAAAAGAATTGTAATGCCAATTGGTAGTGTTTGACAATGGAGAAGGGGCCCATAGTGATTATACATGAATGTTTGATCAGATCAGAACTTTAGGTCTTGGAAATATTGAAAGTGCCAAGAGGGCTTTTGGTTAGATTTTGGATCTTGCATAAGTTTATTGTGCATGTTGATGACTTGAGGTCACAATTTTCCGGTCCTTTTTTTTGAAGTAATTGATTCTGTTTATGTTGTGGATGATGTGGAAGATAATAGTGCTGAAAAATGATGTTACCTTGAGTTTGTGTTGAAGCACATTAGTCATTTGATAATATGCTTGGGAGTTGAGAGAGTCTAACAATACAATGATTACAACTTTGCGGGAATTTGTATTTTGGCACGTTGCTTAGTCGTAGGTTGTAAAAGCTAAAAGATCAGTCATCTCTTGTTATTTAG
Source organism: Citrus medica (assembly GCA_002013955.2). Taxonomy (NCBI): domain Eukaryota; kingdom Viridiplantae; phylum Streptophyta; class Magnoliopsida; order Sapindales; family Rutaceae; genus Citrus; species Citrus medica. The sequence goes on from MKYO02026194.1 coordinate 224,660, forward strand.
CGAATTAATTGACATATTTAATTATTTTCTTCACTCTGTGTGGATCAAAAGTAAAATTGTTGTGAAGCTGAAAAGTACCCTGCCAAGCTGCACCAATTCTCAGCTTCTAGAGGGCCAGATCATATTGCCATGTCGGCAAGAACAACAGGATCTGTTAATCGCAACTTACCATGCCTCCTAACACATAAATCAAGGACTTTAAGATTAGAAAGCACATATAAGTAATTAATGTTTTGCATTTTGTTGTAGTTGGCCTGAAGTGCTCGACTGCCCCAGATCCAAGCTGAGCTTCTTATGCTGTGAGTGGATGAACTATTGATTTTCTATTTATTTTATCTCATTATTGTTGCTTACAATGTTAATGACTAATTGTTCCATTGCGTGATAGCAAAGTGTAACAATGGTTGAGGAAATGACATATAGTCCATAATCAGAATTTTCATGTGCGAAAATACAATATTTGATAAGTTTATATGCATTTCTCTCAAGATCTGGTATTTTAATAGTGAATTCAAATATGTTGCTGAACCATTACAATGTTACTATTAGTTTATGTTTCTCTGTTTCTCTGCAAGCATGTTGATTATGTCTGCTGTTTATGAGTTCACATTGGGTGAGTATCTTGCTTACTGTAGTCTATGTATGACCAGCTTTTATCATTACACGTGTGTTGAGTATCAAGTATGGCAGCTATAACAGTTCTGCACAAGTATGTGACAACACTCCACTTATATATGACTAGCATATATTTCTCACCTTGCGCATTGATTATATTTGCAGTGTATGACTCGCTGTGACTGTTCTGCTTTTAATTCCGAGCTTACTCTATTCATGTACAATGGGCTTGGTATGCTCTACTTGTGCATTGAGTTGTGACTAAATTTTCAATATGCTTAGAATTGTTACTTTACATCATTTTCCAATCATAGATATGGATGTCAACAGAATATTAACTGAAATCATACTTATAACTCATTATATTATTCTCTTCTTCCTTGTTGTAATTTTATCTTTATTTCTGTTTTTTTTATTCTTTTCTAGTACTAGTGGATTCCAGAAAGTATGTTATGAGAGTAATAATCTTTAAAGAATCCACTCACCGAGTTATATACATTATACATTTATACTCATCTTTCTTCTTCTTGTTTCTATCTCCTCAGGCATTCAAGAGCTTCCTCCTTGCTGTTAATATCTTTTTATAGCAAGATTCGAGCATGCTATCGTCTCACCAACTTAGTCTATTCTAATTGTCAGTTATAAACTATTTCTCGGAGTTACTCAGGTAGAAGTAGCTCTGATATGTACTGATCTTGATCACCAAATAAAACGGAAACGTTTAGTTCATTCAGAGGGATGGTGTACAGATGTAATTTATATACATATAACATGCCTTTCTCAGGAGATCTAATGGACGTGAACTTCATCGACTTATTTAGAAGTGATTTTCCGAACTGCTTTACAGGGTCGTTAGTCCCAAAAAAAAAAGGGGGGGGGGGGGGGGGTTGAAAATTTTTTTTTTTTAAGGGTTACTGCGTTTAATCAGGGCTAATGCTTATCAAGGATTTTGAATATAATTATTGGAATTTCAGTTTTCATAAAATAATAAGACAATTTTCCCTTTTCTTGAGACTTGAGTGATGGAAAATAAATAATTAGTACAGCTCTGTTTAATACAGGAGGAGATTCAAGATTGTAATTGAAAAACGTATAAAATGATGGACTTTTAAGGGAATATGAGAAGTTCTCGTTGCGCGCCAAGTACTTAGAATTTTAAAAAATATAATATATAATAAAATTTTTGTTTCACGTCACATTTTATTTAACTTCAGACTGACGTGATATTTAGCATATTTAATCGATTTGTTTGGAAACTAAATTCCAAGTTTATTACCATACTTTGTTACAATATTCCGATAAATTATCAATTAAACCAATTGGACTCGCTAATGGGGAGCATTTCTTACTTTGTTATTGAACTCGATTTTATGAGTCGATAAATTATCAATTAAACCAATTGGACTCGCTAATGTTGTGGGTAGGGTGGCAACAAGATTTGTTTATTCGGCTAAATTTGATACAAATTAAATGAGTTTAAGTTTGAAAAAATTAATTCATTTAATAAATGGATGAATTCAATTTAATTTGTTAAATAATCTTAGTTTGAAGTCATTGATTCATTTATTTGTTTAAGATTTGTTTGTAAGTTTTAAGATGTTAATTTCATGGTTTTTTAAAATTTTATTCTGCTTATTTTTTATTTACTAATTATTATTTTTGTAAACGAATCCAAATTCGATTGATTTGTTCGTACTTCTATATAAATGACTAAACAAATAGTAAACGAATCTAAATTCGATTCGATTCGCTTAATTTTGTACAATAAACAAATTAAATGGATTTTTGTTTAATAAACGAGTCAAATCCGAATAATGAAATTACTATTGGTTTGATCACTTCAAATCTATTGAATTTTGATTTAATTCATTTACGAATTGATTCAAGTTTGATTCCTTTATTCATCTTGACATTCTTTTAAGAGAGTAATGAATTGTACATTTGTACTTGGAGGACCAATAGTTTCTGATTCTAAGTAGATTTTTAGTATGATGTATTATGTATAATGTCATACTACTTTTTGTAACAGAGAAAATATATTTATGTGGTATTTTTTTTTAAATTTAAATATAATTGAATTAGTTTGAATTATGAATAGATTTGAATGTCTGATTTTAAATGATATATTTATTTTTTTATCTGAATCTCTTTTAATAAATATTAGGTTGTTTATTATTTTATAACTTTAAAAAAATAAAAATCTATATTTTTTACATTGCACCCTTTCTAAGTTTACATGTTAAAATCTGTGAGGATGGGCAATATAAATTGGACAATGATAGAACACTTTCTAACCCTAAAGGCCTAAACCCAAAGTCATACGACTCATACCTTAAAGTATGAATTAAAATCCAATTCAGTTAAAAAAAGATTCTATAAATACAGACTATATACATAGCCACATAAAAAGCTTAAGAATAATAATTATGATGATATGCATGGAAAATTCAAGAACTTAATGAATGAAGTAACTCAGCAAAATGGAAAGGAATGTGAGTAGGAAAAGAAAGATGAGTTTGTATTAATTGGACATACTTATGTAGATTCCGGGAATAGATATGACAAATAAAAATAAAGCATGAAAAGTTTTTACATTAAAATTTAGTTGGCTTATTCAGAAAAAAAAAAGGTAAAAGAACGACCTTAGACTTTATTTCGTAAAGTTAATAACAATAATATGATTTTTAAATAAAATAAAATACAAGGACTTTAAATTATAATGTAAAAACATGGTTATTTCCGTGTAAGCTCTTCCCTCACGCGTAACACCAAGCAAGCGCAAGAGCAGAAAGTTGAAAGAACTGTCCCCTATCCAGGAAAACGGTGCGAAATTGTTGTGTGTTTGTTATATTCTACGTAAAAAAATGGTTATTTCCGTGTAAGCTCTTCCCTCACGCGTAACACCAGGCAAGCGCAAGAGCAGAAAGTTGAAAGAACTATCCCCTATCCAGGAAAACGGTGCGAAATTGTTGTGTGTTTGTTATATTCTCAGTCAAAAAAATGGACAAAATGGGTCAGTTAAGAACACAACGTACTCACTCCGATCAGAAATCAAACGAAATGTTTCCAAGACCTTTCGTTTACTTTTCCATTAATTCCTTATAAAATGGACTCTCGAAGAAAATGAATGAGAGAATTGAGAGCTGCAAGCAAATTATGGGAAACACACTGCAGACACCAAAAGAGAACCTAGAGAAAGAAGAAGAAGAAGAAGAAAGCAGTGGAAGCAGCTTCACTTGTGAGATTTGCATAGAGCCAATGGCAGCAAGCAAGAAATTCAAGAACAAGAATGTTTGCACACACCCTTTCTGTCAAGATTGCATAGCCAAATACATACAAGTGAAGGTCCAAGACGACAACACAGCCAAAATCGAATGCCCTGGATTAGAGTGTAGGCATGACTTAGACCCTTTTTCTTGCGAACCCATCATCCCATCGAGTCTTTTCTCCAAATGGTGTGATGTTCTTTGCGAAGATTATGTTCTGGGGTTCGAGAGAAGCTACTGTCCCAACACAAACTGCATGGCTTTGGTGGTGAATGAGTGTGAGAGAAATGGGACATTGAAGAAAGCTCAGTGCCCAAGTTGCAAGCAATGGTTCTGTTTTCAGTGCAAGTTGAAATGGCATGCTGGGTACAGATGTGAAGAAAGTGGGAACTTGAGGGACCCAAATGATATTATGTTTGGGCAGCTTGTTGAGACGATGAATTGGACTAGGTGCCCTGGCTGTGGCCACTGTGTTGAGCGCAAGAACGGCTGCTCTGTTGTCATGTGCAGGCTAGTTTTTTTTTTTTTTTTTGGTTAACTATTATTTTGTAAAGCATAACTTTTTTCGTGATCAAAATTATTTACTTTTTCAGATGCAAGACTCAATTTTGTTCTAAATGTGGGGGAAAGTATCCGCTCGGATGTTCATGCTTTAGAAGTTTTCCATGCAACTGCAGGAGAGCATTTCCAATTTTATTCATCGCAGGAATTATATTTTTTCTAGCTCTTTTGATGAATTTAAAAAGTAAGTAGTTCGAAAATTTTCTTATAGTTTCAATGTTTGTACACTCATATTATTATTATTTTTAGATTCGAGTGTCGATTGATAGTGTCTGATCAGACCAGAATTTTTGGTGCCACTTTTATTAATTGATCCTGTTAATGCCATGGATGATGCGGGAGAGAAAATATTATTTAAAAGCGATGTTACCTTTTGAGTTTACAGTGAAACACATTACTTGTTTGATCATATGATTGAAAGAATTTGCGTGATACATTGCTTAGTACGTTGAAGAAGCTGAAAGGCCACTCATCTCCTTTTATGCACCAAATTTACCACATATAAGTACTTAATCTGTTGCATTTTATTTGTAGCTGATCGCAGGACTGGCCGAGATCAAAGCTAAGCTTCTTCTTATAGCTGTGAGTCAATCTACCCTTTTTTTTTATATTTTAATCTATTACAATCCTTCTATTGTTGCTTACAAAGTTTAGTAATTACTGATTGTTCCGTACTTGATTATGAAGTATAACAATGGATGATTCTATGACATTTACTCTGCTAATCAGAATTTATTCAAGCGCAGAATCACAGTATTTGATATGTTTATATGTTTTTATCGTAAGGTTTGGTAGGATTTCAATATTGACTCAGAATATGTTTTGGAACTATACACAAATAAATTTCAGCCATAATATTATGATTAGCTTATGTTGCTCTGCATGCGTGCTAATTATCTCTGCCATCAGTGCCGTGTACGAATTCACTTTGCATGACCATCCTGCTTGCTGTAGTCAGCTTATATCCCTCTGCACATGTGTTGAGTATAAACGTTGCCTATGGTAGCTATAAAAGTTCATATATCGCTCTTCATGCTCATTGATCATTTTCAATTTTTTTACTGTCCACGACTATGCTCTGCTTTAGTTCTGAGCTTACTGCATTCTTGTACGACTATTGCATTCATCAAATCTTCGATATGCTTCGAAATTTGTTATTTTGCATAATTATATTCTCCATTTACACATATGGATGTAAACAGAATACTAATTGAAAGCATTATAGATAACTTGGTTCCATTATCTTATTATTAACTCGTTAAATTATTCCCTATCTTCCCTGTATGTTATGAATGTAGTAATGTTAACAATCCACTCACTGAATTATATTATACTCATTTTGCCTTTTCTTTTCTCTATCTCTCAGGCATTCGAGAGGTCCCCTCTTGTTGTTACAGTCTTTTTGTTGTGAGATTCGATTGTGCTATCCTCCCATCGACGTGGTACATTCAAGTTGTCACTTATCAACTATTTGTCGTAGTATCACACATCGGTAGCTCTTATACATACAAAGATTTTGATTACCATATACACGGAAAAGTTTAGCTCATTAGTACGGATATATGTATCACATGCCTTACACGGAGATGTTGAAATGGTCATGACCCGTGAGCAAATACAATGTAGTGTTGTATGAATGATAAAACATTTTCCCTCCCATTTTCTAATAAAAATTAAGTTTACAAGGTGCTTTTTTTTTTTTTTTTTCTGGGGCCAAATTTTGTTCTCAAAGTTTTCGTTTTCAAATCCTTAAGTTAGTCTCTTTTTAGTATTCTAGTATTGCTTTTAGGCCATAATTGCTGAGAAGTGTAAGCTTGAACTTTTAAAAAAAAAAATCCGAACACCCGCACCTAAGAATAATTAATAGGTTAGAATATCATTAACTTCCAAATTACAATTAAAGTTAAATAGTGGTAGTTTAATAGCCAAATGGAGCTTTTAAACTAATTAAGTTTATACCCTCAAGGCTCAAGTTTTCCATTATACCTGAGTTTACAGTGAAGAAACTAAGGGTATATACACAATATAAATTATAAGTTGGGGGTTAAACAAAAACTTAAAAAATCAAGAATACCTCAAGGATGATGACATTTCCACCCCATTTTATTTTGTACTGCCACCCCAATTACAAACACAAGCCACAAAAATATTGAAAATCAAATTATTTTATGAATAAACCCCTCTTGTTACCAAACTACCCTTACATCAACATTTTTTTCTCTCTCTTCTCTCTTCAATCAGTTCTTGTCTTCCTTTCTTGGAGTTCCTCGTGTATCTAGTGAAGTTATCTACATGGATTTTCTAGCCGTCGTCGTGTAACACCCTCTAGCAATTCTTTAGTCTTTTTTTATTGTTCCCACTACCACATTTTCCTAGTATTTGAATGCCAAGTAATAGGTGCACATGACAAATTGGCTGACCCTCTAAAAGGTCTCTTAAAAATATCTAGTAAGGGTTGTTTTCCTCAATAGGTCTCTTAAAAATATCTAGTAAGGGTTGTTTTCCTCAATAACTACGAGGTCGAACATTATCATCTTATCAGCCTTTTCAACTTGTAGGTTGAAGTGCCAGAATTTGAAGAAAGAATACAACCTTATGAGTTTGTGGATTGGCTTAACTTTGTTGAACACATTTTTTAATACAAAATTGTGCTAGAAGATTGTAAAGTGAAACTTATTGCCATTAAACTTAAAAGGTATGCTTCTTTATGGTAGGAAAATCTTAAGAAGCAGAGGAAACATGAAAGATGGAAAAAGATCATGTCATAGAAGAAAATTGAATAAGGAGCTTAAGAGAAAGTTTTTACCAAATAACAATAGACAAGACGTCTACCTTAAGCTTTACAACTGCAAGCAAAAGGAATTGTTCATGGGAGATTATACAATAGAGTTTAACAATTTAATGATGAATTGTGATTTGGTAGAAGTAGAAGAGAATATGATTGCACGCTACATTAGAGGCCCAAAACATGAGATTAGCAATTTGTAAAGCTACACCCATATCAAATTTATATTGATGTGTATAGATTTGCTCTAAAACTGAAAAAACAATGATGCTCATGGTAGTGGCTTTCGTTTTTCAACTCATAATGTCAATCGAGAAAGTATTCAATTTCTAAGCTTAATACTAGTTTGAATTCTGCTACAAAGAAAATCACAAAAAATAATATTAGGGAAAGTTTTAGGCAATATGCTAGTGGTTCAAATGCTAGTTCTTGTCAATGTTTTAAATGCCATGGTTATGAGCTTTTTGCTTCTGGATCTCCTAACCGTAGAGTGATTGCATTATTAAAGAGGAAAGAAATGACGAGAATGGGGAAGATGCTCATGAGAATTCTAGTATGGAAAATGATATTGAAGATGAGGAAGTTACTTATGCTAATCATGGAAAATTTCTTGTTACTCAAAGTAGAGTAAGTGTTGTTTGTAAAGAGAAAGAAAATTGACTGAAAAATAATATTTTTCACATTATATGCACTTCTCATGGATTATGATGTTATTATTGACAGTGGTAGTTCTGAGAATGTGATAGCAACTGAAATTATAGAAAAGTTGAAACTCAAAATGGTGCAGCGTCATCATCCTTATAAGGTTTCTTAGCTTAGAAAAGGAAATGAGACTGAGGTAAACACATGCTGTCTTATTTCATTTTCTATTGAAAATAAATATAAAGATGAAGTTTAAAGTGATGTCGTTCCTAAGGATGCTAGTCATTTGCTTTTGGGTCAACCTTGGCTATACAATAGAAGGTTTGCTCATCATGTTAAAAACTACTTATACTTTCATTAAAGATGAAAGTAAAGTCGTTTGTGCTCCTTCCAAGGTCGAAAGTATTTTTAAAACTATCAAAGGGGAGGGAAGTAATTTGCTGACTGTATCAGATTGCAAAAAGGCATTGGAAGAAAGTAGCGATTTTTATGTTCTCGTGGTGTTTGAGGTAAATAAATATTGTAGTGATTTGCTTTTGATTATGAAGTATTTTCTTGACGGATTCTTAGATGTTATTGCAGAAGAAATACTACATAGACTTCCTCCCATGAGAGATATTCAACATTACATTGATCTAATTCTAGGTTCTGTGCAACCAAATAAAGTGGCTTACCGAATGAATCCTAAGGAAAATGAAGAACTGCAGAGAAAGTTGATGAGCTTATAGAAAAAAAGGCTGGTGGGAGAAAATAAAAGTCCTTATCCCATTCCTGCCTTATTGGTATAAATAAAATATGATATTGGTATATGTCTATTGACAATAGAGCAGTGAATAAGATAACAATTGATCATTATTTTCCTATTGCATGCCTTGACAATCTTCTTAACTAGCTCCACGACACAACAATTTTGTCCAAAATAGATCTCTAAAGTGGCTATCATCTAATCAGAATGAGTTCTAGCGATATTTGAAAGACAACTTTTGAAAAGAAGGATTATCTTTATGAATGGATGGTGTTGAGTACTGGAGAATGTATATTTATATAGGGTAAAATTGTCATTTTATATTCCGAGTCTCACTAACATTTTCACTTTTATGTATTTAAATCTTATAAGCTTTTATTATGCATGTTTAATTATATTTTAACTTTATGTATTTTAGGAACAATTTGGCCATTTCACTACCAATGAAAAGTCGGACGGCGAAACGAATGGTATTTTTAAACTTAGGATGATAAAAAATCTTAAGAGAAGTGTAAAATGGTATTTGGCACTGTTCACGTATACGGTACTGTTCACAAATACGTCACTATTTATATATACAGTACGATGATGTGGCATTAACTGATGACATGATAACATTTTATTGGACCAATGATGTAGTATTGACTGATTATATGGCGTTGACTGATGATGTAACATTGATCGATGATGTGATAGGACGCTATTGGACCAAAATACTGACGTAGTGTTGATCGATGACATGTCAACATCTTATTGGACCGAGATGTTGATGTGGTTTGACTGATTATGTGTTCCAACCAATCAAAGCTTGCCACACAATCTTGAACGTCCGAATTGTTTTCATCCGATGGCCATGAGTTATCCATTATATCTATAAATAGAGGGCTCTTCCCCCTTAATTCGACGCCCCTGAATCTATTTTTTAGCTCAATTTTCTGTAATTATCTCTCCATCTTGTATTTTCTATATATTTTATTAAAATTACCATTTTTTCTCTAGTTCAATTATGAGTGACTAATTTAGTTTCAAACTTAGGTTGAAAGTGAAGTTTCAACATGATTCATAGGCTTACTTAGGTAAGTTTATTTTCTTTTCCCCTATAGTATTTTATAGGTTGTCTTGACTCTGTGTCGACAGTGTGTATCTAAGTTATTTAGTAGATGATCTTATTACGTTGTCGATAGAAGGGTTACTATCGTCTGGCACAACATGTTTTCGACATCACACTTAGTGGAAGATCATTACTTCTGGCACATTGAGCACTTAATACCATATTTATTAGAGTCATGATTATGAGGATATGAAATACTCCTCTCATTAATTAATTGGAACTAAAAAAGAAATATTCAGCCGATGACAAATGTTAAGCATGAATCCAGAGACTTATGTGTTTCATTTGCATTGGTTTCATCTTTAATACATTTCTAGCATTTTATTTTAAATCTTAAGATAAAAAAATTCACTTCCAGCCAACTTACATTTACACCTAGAAAATTAACCCCATGCATAATTAAACCTATTTTCTTATGGGATCGATACACATCACTACAAAATCTATTCTACAATAAATTCGTGCGTTTGCGAGTACAATAAAATTTGCACAACAAATGGTTATGCTATTTGGTCTATCTAATGCCCCAAACACTTTCATACAGTTGAAGAATTTTATTTTTAAACTTTGATTGGTGAATATGTTGTTATGTATTTTATGTTTGCGAGTACAATAAAATTTGCACAACAAATGGTTATGCTATTTGGTCTATCTAATGCCCCAAACACTTTCATACAGTTAAGAATTTTATTTTTAAACTTTGATTGGTGAATATGTTGTTATGTATTTTGCTGACATTCTTGTGTATAGTTAAGATGAGAAGCAACAGTTAGTGTATCTTCGCCAAGTATTCAAGATTTTGATAAATCAAAAGCTCTATATCAACTTGAGGAAGTGCAGGTCCTTTACTGATAGCCTTGTATTTTTGGGCTATATTTTATCAAAAGATAGAATTAAAAGAGACCATAGTAAGGTAGATGAAATTTTGATTAGCCATTTCCTAAGTTTGCTAAATAGCATCCAAAGTTTTCATGGTCCTACTTCTTTTTATCAGCAATTTATCAGAAGGTTTAGTATAGTTGTCACTTCTATCACTGAATGTTTGAAAGAAGAAGGTTTTAAATGGACAAAGAAGCACATGAGAGTTTTGGAGAAAGTGCATGTTCTTTTACTCCCAGATTTGTGCAAGGTACTTAAAGTTGAATGTGATGCCTCTAACATTGGATTAGAGCTATACGTCCTTAGACAATGAGGAAAACTAACTGCTTTTTTTGGTGAAAAGTTGAATGACTCTCGCAAGAAATACTCAACATATGACAAAGAACTCATGCTATTTACCGAGCCTTGAATCATTGGAGTCAATATTTGCTTTCGAAGCCATTTATTTTCTTTTATGATCATAAGGCACTAAAATTTGTCAATAGTCAACAAAAGCTCAGTAGTAAACATGCCGAATGGGTGGAATTTCTTCGAGCTTACAACTTTACCATCAAGCATAAATCAAATGCTCACAATGTTATGGTTGATGCTTTAAGTTGAAAACATTCCTTACTTTCATTTGAAATTCTAACTAAGCAACCCAAGAGGAGGGGTGAATTGAGTTTTTAAAACTTAAGCAAATAAAATCACACAACAATTTAAACTAATGCCTTAATGCAAATAAAACCACACAATAATTTTTACTTGGTTTAACAAACTCCACCTATATCTATGCCTCCAAGCAAACCAAGCTTGAAGATTCCACTATTCAAGCCTCCCAAGTTTTCAGGATTTTTATAATTGCCTTCCAAGGTGTCAATAAACTTTTACAAGTAAAGATGAACACACACACCCTCTACTCCAAGTGTTTTGCACACTTACAGTCACTCAACTTATGATATTGAAATAAAGATTACAAAGATTTCACTCTTACAAGTATATGTATACAAATGATAGCTCAATAATGAATCAATGTATATGAAGATAGCCAAAATGAAAGCGCAAGGTATGTTGTATAAACTGATTTTTACTTGGAAAAATTGTTAAATTTAATTTTGATTTGAGTTTATATAGTTTGGACAAGCAAACTAGCTATCATTGATTTCTTAGATGTTAACATATATGTGTCTATAATGATGATTTTGATGATAACAAACAAGATTAAAATGATTAAGTTTTTAAAAGCTCAAATTATTTTTCATATATTTTAAAATAAATCATGATTTTGATTAAAGGTTTTATACTTAAAGGAAAAATGATTTTATAAAATTGATTGTTTTTCAAGTTCATGGTCTAATTGAAAAAGTTTTGAGAATTTTGGACTTATTTAAAAAAATTTATAAAGTTTTGGGCAATAATATAATTATAACAATTTTAGGGCAAAACTATCATTTTAAAAAATAGTTTAACAATAGCAATCACTATAGCAAATAGCTAACCGTTTAAGAGTAAATGATTAACCGATATTGAACAAAATTAAAGATTAACTTCTGGACACTGACGGCAAATCGACATCTGGAAAATGGCAGTCCAATAATTTGAATGTTGGCACAACGGTCACTTGCTCAAGTCAAAACGACGATCTGATAAAAGCTAACGGGCAATCCAATTGTATGCAAAAAGTTAAAACAACTGGTTTTAAGCTCAAATTATAAAATGGCTCTATCAAATTCAAATAAAAAGAGATCCAGTAGTTATTATTGAGCTTGCTACTAAGTATACAACCATTATTGAGCTTTAAACTTTTTTTAAATTAATTCGCACTTTGAGTTTTAATTTGCAATCATATACATTGTGTGAGAGAAAATTTATTTGTAATCTTTATTTTTTAGTGATTGTAAATGTTGGGATACATTTGGGTTAAGAGATTGAAGATAATCTCTTATTGTAAATGTCTGTTGATACATTGGAAGTCACTTGTAAAAGTTGTTGAAGCCTTGGAGACTCGCTTAGTGAAATCCTCAAGCTCAATAAACTTGGAGCCGTGGACGTAGGCACGGTTGGCCGAACTATATAAAAATCGCGTGTTTACTCTCTTTTACCCTATCTTTTTATTTTTCATTGCACATTATTTTGTTTATTTTGAATTTGGTTACTTTTTTAAAATTGCATTAAGTTTTAATTACTTAAATTTTTAGAATCTCAATTTACTTATTTCTTGGATTACCTAGTTAGTATTTCACTAGAAACTTGTCAGATCACTGCTAAAATGAGGCAATTAGCCACTATGCTGATGTGGTATGTTACCATTGCAAAATCAAATTTGAAAATTTACCTAAGCGATTAGCCGTTACATTTAGCTGGCTAGTCGCTACAAATTAGGCGGTTGGTTGCTAAAGTTTGAAAATTTATAGCTTTGCCCAAAACTTTTCAGAATTATACTATGATTTAAAATATTTTAAACTTTGCAAATAAGTTCATTTCTAGAATTTAAAATAAAACTTTATTGAAATCAAAGTTTTCAAAACCTTTTAATTTAGTCCATTATTTTGAAAAACAACTAATTTTATAAAATTACTTTTCTTATAATTTTAAAAAGCTTTTAGCTTATAAAAAAAATAAATTATTAAACAAAATCTTGAGCTTTTAAAATGCTAAATCATACATACATTAAATCATATCGACTTTACAAGAACTATAGCAATAGATATCACTTTGAGCTAGTACTCTTAATATTTAAATTTGATCGAGCCGTTGTCCATTGCGTGTCTTGAGCTTGATATTGCTTGAATGAATGTTGCCCTTTAAGAACTAGTGAGATTGTGAAATAAACAATTACCAATTTACCCTTATTGTATGGTTTGTTATCATCAAAGTTACAATATGCATAGTTTTTTAGGCTAACATCCTTTATGCAAGTGAAGGTTATAGGCTTTAAAATTTTAGAAATGCTATATAAGAATGATTTCTTTGGCAAAATTTGGAAAGAATATGAAAATGCTCATATGATTAATACTAATTACACAATGGTTTTCTTTTCAAAGAGAATTGTTTGTTTGTTCCCAAATGTTATGCAGAAATCTATTATCATGGCATAAAACATTAGCTTGCCAACAAAGTAACTTCTATTGGCCAAAGATAAACCGAAATGTTATGTGATGTGTGGTGGTGTAAAATCTATCATATTGTGAAAACTTATGGTCAAAACACTAGTCTATACACTCCTTTACCAGTTGCTGAAGCTCCATGGGAAGATGTTAGTTTAGACTTTGTTGTTGAGTTGCCAAGAACTCAAAGAAACAAATACTTTGTTATGGTGGTGGTTGATAGATTTTTACAAATGACTCACTTTGTTTCATGTAACAAGAGATTAGATGCCTCTCCAATGGCTGATTTTTACTTCAAGGAGATTGTGAAACTATATAGAATTCTAAAACCATTGTCTTCGATTAGGATTCAAAATATTTAAGCCATTTTTGGTGCACTCTTTGGAAAAAGTTGGAAACTACTTTTAAATTTAACTCTTATCATCATCCGCAAATTGATGGTCAAACTGAAGTTACTAATTAAAGCTTGGGAAATCTCTTGAGAAGTTATATGGGCAAGGACATTTGTCAATGGAATTTTATTTTGCCTTAGATTGAATTTGCTTACAATCATTCTACTAATCAAACCACTAGTTCAAGTCCTTTTAAAGTGATTTATGGCAAAAATCCAATTAGTCCTTTAGAGCTGGCTCTGTTTTCAACTGATCATCAATTTGGTGGAATGCTAAAGATCGATCTAAAAGTATCAAAATGCTGCATTAATAAGTTCGAGACAAAATTTTGAAGCAAAATGAGAAGTACAAAACGAATCTACAAACAAGCATTGAAAACATGCTGAATTTCGGGGAGGAGATTTAGTTTGGGTTCATCTTAGAAGAGATTTTTTTCCACTTGGAAAATATGTTAGGCTTAGACCAAGGGCTGATGGTTCATTTAAGTGCTACAACGCATTGGCAAGAACGCTTACAAAATTCAGCTATTAGATTATTATGATGTTTTGACAACATTCAACATAAAAACCTTGTCTTCTTATTATGAAAAGGGCAATGGTCAAACTCGGGCTCGAGTTTTTTTTCAACTAAGGGAGATTAACATAGGAGTGTTTAGAGTCAAAAGTCATGCTAAAGGCAGCTTAGGTTGTGACTGTTGTGCAAATTTCATTGAATTCACAAGTACACGAATCTATTGAAGAATAAATTAATGTTGACGAGTGTCGATCCCACGAGGAGGTGGATTTTAATTGCGTGTAGAGTTAATTTTCTAAGTGGGTGGTTGGATTTGTGGTGAAAGTGATTTAGACTTATCCTAAAATTTAAATTAGAATGACAGGAATAAATAAAGTAAAATCTTTTGAAATAAAGCACTTGGGTATCTAGATCTGCATCAACATGCACCCTATGCTCAATATTTCTTATTAGTGTCAATTAAATCATCAGAGGGGGGGTTTTCACTCCTCATGAACCTTGGGATTTCCATTCCTCATGAACCTTGCTCTAATCAATATGGTGCTAAGGGTATCGTGCCAAATAGTAATAATCTTGCACTAAGGAGTCGGTCATACCAGTGCGGTATCTAGAGAAGATTATTACTATCTATCAAAGAAAAGTGAAAACATCCATGTAAATTAGAGGAGAAGAGAAAGTAAATTTACCGAATAAAGTCCATGGAACATGTTGAGACTTCACTTTCAACCTAAGCTTAAAAGAAAATTAGCTAGTCATAATTGAACTAGGGGTAAACGAAATTTTAATAAAATACGTAGAAAATATATGATAGAGAATAAATTACAGAAAATGGAGCTCAAAAATGAATTCATGGGTGTCGAATTAGGGAGGACCCCCTTTTTATAGATAGAATGAGTAAATCATGGCTATCAGATTAAAACAATTTGGACGCTCAGGATTGCGCTACGTGGCAAGTTTTGATTGGATAGAATACATCATCAGGGCTGTCATTATGTGTAATGCATGTATCGTACGCACGTTTTTTGGTCCACTAATATACTGCCACGTCACCGGTCAACTCTACATAATCATTTTAATCCAATAGGATCACGACACATCATCGGTCAATGCCAACTCATCAGTCAACGCCACATAAGCAGTCAATGCCACATCATTTGTCTAATCGAATATTGCCACGTCATTGGTCGGTGCCACGTCATCGGTCAATACCACGTCGTCGGTCAATGCCATGTCATCAGTCAATGATATGTCATCGGACCGTATATGTGAACAATATCATTTATCATTTTATGCTCATCCTAAGGTTTTCGACTGTCCTAAATTCAAAATTGTTGTCCGTTTTGCTATCTGATCTCTCGTTCATTGTGAAATGACCATGATACCCTTTAAAATACATAAAATACATACTTATAATAAAACACATATTATTAAATTATAAGGGGCTTAAATACATAAAAATAGGGATGTTAGTGAGACTTGAAGGTAAAATGATGATTTTCACCTTTATAAATATACATTTTCTAACACTCAATAGTGACATTAATCAATTGAATTAAAAGTCAGTGCAGAAAGAGTAATTTTGAAATAAAATTGGCACTGCATAGAGATAAAATTATCTTTAGCCATATACCATTAGAAAGATAATTTTATTAGCTTTTAAATAAATTTTATAAAATTAAATTTGGAGTTTTCTAGAAGAAGTTATGATTGGTTAAATGCAATCTTTTCAGTTTTGAGTCAAAAGAAAATTGTGCAAATTTGAACATTTTCAATGGTCATTTTTGTTGTGTTTTAAGCTTTTCAGTGTGTCATTTATGTCTAGTTATTTCTCGTTTTGGTGTTGGTCATTAGTCAAGTCCTTTGAAGGATCTTTTGATTTAACTTAGGGTTGAAAGGTTGCTCCAAGAAAGTTATTTAAGCTTCCTTAATTGTAATCATGAATCAATTTTGGAATCTTTATGAATTGAATTAGTTCCAAAATTTTTGAGTTTTTATCCAACTCTATATCTTTTTGGTAGATTCCATTGAGTGGCGAGTTATATTAATCTTGTATCCTTAGCATAACGACTTTGGATGATGAAATTCTTTGTATCCAATTGTTATTTACTTTGGTGGTAAGCGACTTTAGGTGATGAAATTTTTTGTATCCAATTGTTGTTTGCTTTGGTGATGAGTTTTTGTACCATTGGTATGTTTCCTAAATTGTGGTATCGAGTGTCAACAAACATCATTTTTTAAAAAATAACATAAAAAGAACAAAAGAACTTAACAAAACATAAAATTGGCCTCAAACATTGCATAAATTATATAGCTAAAGGAAGTTTCAAATATTGTCAAAGTTCTAATAATTCAATTGTCCTCATCTATCTTTTGATTCTTGTTGTCTGTATGAATCAATTCAATCAAAATCCACTCCTAAAATCTTCAATATCAACAGCTTTGCCGTGAACAAAGGACGGAGTAGGTCAAGCTAATTTAGCATCTTGATCTCTAATTTTTTTTCACAGTCATTTATTTGTATTTTCTTTTGAATTTTTTTCAGCACAAGCGCTTACTTTTATCTTTTCTCTTTTTTTTTCATTTTTTATAAATATCCATAGTCAGGAGCTTCCACCCTTTAAGGTAGTCATCTTCTCATGGTAGATTACTTCAGCCCCCTACAGTAGAAAAATGAGTTTTCCTAAAACTAGGAAAAAAATGAAGTGCATAAAATAAACAGTAATGGGAATAAATGGAATTAAAAATTTAAAAAAATCAAACAACCAAACAAATCTTATTCTAATTTTTTTGTGTTCTTTAAAAAAAAATGAAGTGCATAAAATAAACAGTAATGGGAATAAATGGAATTAAAAATTTAAAAAATCAAACAACCAAACAAATCTTATTCTAATTTTTTTGTGTTCTTTTTTTTTTAATTTTTTGGATAATGAAAGAAAACATAAATTATAACTAGTTGAAGAATTAAATCAACTTATATTACACTAACTTTTTAGCACAATTTTCAGCAACAACACCAAAAACTTTCTATGCAAAATTCTAAAATCTTTAGAAATAGAATAGTGGTAATGTGGTTGAAATCTATAGGGATTGCTATAAGTTGAAAGTCTAATTTAAATCCAAAATTTATATTAATCATAACTTAGTTTAGCAAATTGAGCTTTGAAATAAATCAAACTAATTAAACTAAGAAAATAATTAAAGCAAATAAGATTTTTTATAAGACAAAGGTTAACAAAGGTTTCAGAATCTACTAATATTCAACTATTAATTATTTAATTATCAAATAAGCTCTACTTTTAGAGTGACAACTCGAGATCAATGTATCTCATCTCATGGATATAATGATTAAGACTAAGTAGTTAAATCTAATGCAAGTTCTTTTTCGTTTTAAGATATAATTTCTAAGCATTATATGCATCCTATTGAAAAGTAAAGAATCAAAGTTCCTAAGCACTCTATATATCCAATTTATTGAAAAAAAATCAAAGATAATCACATTAATCTTTATTTTACCAAGCTTAAATTTAATCAAATAATCTCTTAGCTATTCAGAATACATGATATTAAAGATGAAAAGATAATTATTCAATCAATCATATAAAATAGGAATCATAATTATCAAAGAATACATGTAAGGAATTAATTAAATAAAAAAATTAGTTAGACATTTTTGAGTTGTAAGCAACGTAAATAAATAAAATTAGTCATGAAAAAATTGGACAGCTGCTGCCGCTCCTCTTCCTTTCTGTCTTCCACGATCTTCTCTTGATTCCCTTCTTTTGGCTCCATCGTCTCCTTTTATAATATGGCTACTGACCTTTTTAATCCTTGTTGGATTCTAATTGAAATTAATTCTTCACCATCCATAGTAAGTTAAGGCCATCCACAGACTTAACAAGGCCCACTGAACAAGCCGTTTCTATATTTCTTTCTTATTAAAATTTGAAAGCTAACCACTCGTTTGAGTTAGCAGCAAAAGGAGAAATAATATGTCTTCTTTCAGTGCCTAGCACATGCATTCGAATTGCCAAATGAAATCTTTCTTTAATTATTTTAGGCTTCATGTGGAAGCTTATTTGGAATATAACCTTCAATTCTTAATTTTTTCCCGCTTATTGATCTTTTATGCACTTTTTATTTATAATTTCCTATTTTTTTGTTCAATAAAATAATATAATTAATAAAAAATAAAAAAATAAAATTAATTATAATAAAAGACAAAATATGTATATATTATATATTCATCGATTAACCACCCAGCTTTGGATATTAAAGGTAAGAAATAAAAAAATTAATTTAAAATTTACCCTTATTTTGTTTTAAAAAAATTAAAAACTTTAAAAATCATTACTCTTAAGTAATAAAATTATATTCAACATTTTTCTTCTTAACTTGCTTCTCCAATTGCTCTGAAATATGGTCATATTAATGGTTGGTGAATTAGATTTTGGAATAGGAATGATTAATAGTATTTACTCACTAAAATAGAATGAGAATGAAATAAGTATGCGCACATATTTTTGAGATTAAAGAATGAGAACTTGATTCCCATGACAGTTGGGAAATAAATTCCTATTTCTTGAAATCTCTATTTTACTATTACCCAAATTTTATAATTTCACTTTTATTCTCACTCAAAATGTCATTATATTATTATTATTGTTATTATTCTTTTTTTAATTATTGTTAATAATAATAATTTTAAAAATAATAATATTATTATTAATTAATGATAGTGATGACGATGATGATGATAATGACGACGACGACGACAATAAATAATAATTTTAATAATAATAACAATAATTCCAACAACAACAACAACAAGAATAACAATAATAACAATAATTTTTAACAATAACTATTTTGAATAATAATAATCACAATTATTATTTAATTAACTAAGGTTATTTTAATAAATTACAATAATCTATTTCGATTCCAAGGCAAAGTAAACATATTAATAACAATATTACTTATTCTGATTCTCATCCTTACAGATGAAGTAAATAATTTATTTTAATTTACATTCTCCATTCCAATTCTCAATTACCAATTCGGACACCCAACATGAATAAGATGCAATATATTGGAGGCTAGCCTGCGAACAAGATGTTTTTGGATGTCTAAGGCGGCATTTGTTTTTTTTTTTACTGAAATCCAAATAGATTTAAATTAGTCTAAATTCTGAATAAAATTAAATGTCTGAATCTCGATGATATTTTTTTTTGTCCGAATTGCTAAGAATAAGTATTAAATTATTTTTTAAACTTAAAAACTCCTAAAGCTAGTACTTCTACATTTGTTCGCTTGCAAATTATAAATATTAAACAGACAATAAGCATCTCAAACAACATAAATAAGAAAATATATTATTATAACATAATTATGTTCAATTCAATACAATCCTTTAATATTTTAAAGTAGTCTATTTTAATTAATTTTATTGTTGTTTATAGTGTTTTCTATGAAAAATATTTGTAAAAAATTTTAAAGAAAAAATATGCGAATTTGAAGAAAATGAAAAGATAAAAATAATAATAGTTTGGCACTATATTAAGTTTTGCAAGTTATAGAGAAGGATAACAATGTTAATTATTAAATTCTATTTAGGTAAGTATGAAAATTAATTAATTAGATAGGATATTTGAAAAAAATATCTTTTAATGATGTCATTTAGATATTTTAAATTAAGAAAATTAAAAAATTAGCTTAATAATTTAGTAACTTAATGACTAAAATTTTTAATTAAATTAAAAATAATAATATTAATGGCTCAACTTATTAAAATTAAGTCAATTAATTATTAAGTAAAAAAGAAAAAGAAAAAAAAAACAGCCCTTTAAGTCTCCAAGACTAAAAGAGTATCACTCAAAAGTAAACAAATAAAAAGATGGCCAAGAGAAAAATAGCCGCCGGATGTAATTGGACCTCACCATTTCACAAGTCTCTATCTCTCAAAAAAAAAAAAAAAAAGTCTCTATCTCTCACATTTAAAAAAAAATATTTTTTACATATAATTTTATATTGTAACCAGTGAATATCAGCCCACGTGTCTAGCCTGAGCTAGCATTAGTCCCCTAGCATCAATTTATTTTTTCTTTTAAAAGAAATAACGGTCATTTTAAAGGTCATCTATTGTAAACTCCTTTCAATTTCCATAATATAAAATTGACTAATAAATTACATAATCGATCAATTAAATCCTTCCTAATTTCTCAATGGCTAAATCCTAATTTTATTTTTGTCTCCTAAATTTCCTGTCCTTATTAAAATAAAATGGCTAAGATGTCTTACTTGCCTGATTTTAGGTAGCCTCAAAACTAGGTAATAAAGATGATTTTAGATAGCCTCAAGGCCATGGAACCAAGAATTATCTCGTACCTATACTAAGGTATTAGCTATGATTCTCATGTGCAGCGGAATAGAATGGGATATGAAGATATAAATGATATTTGAAAAGATAATAATTATAGTCGATAACTCGATATGAGATTCAAATATGATACCAGAATGAAAAACATAATCATACCGGAATTAAAGGAGCAAAAATTAACGACAATAATAATAGCAATATCTTCCTAGGACTTAATTTTTTAATCGTGCAAACTGATGGATAATTTAATTAAATAGAGCTCTAACACTTTATTACAACTTGTCTATTTGAGTGCACTCTGATTACAACGGGGATCACCACCCTTCAATTTATTTTTAAAAAGCATCCAAGCTGAAACGGCAATGGACTAATTATTTTCCAGCAGGGTGTTGAAACATAAGGTTAATATCATGCTCATATGGGCACAGGATTAATAAGCAGAGAAGCAATAAAATCTTTCAGCTCTTCGGTGTCAGTGTAGCCATCTTTATACTTGTAAACGACATCTGCAGCTCGTGTAAGATTGAGAATTCGCATAAGAAGTGGCACTGGCACAAGAGTTGGGCGCAGGCATTCCTCATTTATATCCTTCCATGCATTTGAAACTTGTTTCCGAAACTCACTGTATGCTTCCTCTTCTGTTGCTCCATATTGGTTGATGTAACACTCAACGCTTGAGGCAACGTGCCCTCTGCTTTGTTCAAACTATATGCAAATACAAAATCACATATATAAATATATTTTAGTTGAAGAGAAAATTATATTAATGGTGGCAGTGGCACAGTATATTTTGTATGTTTACCTTGTGTGACACCATGTCATTCATTAGTCTGCCAACTGCACAAGAAGCCCTAATCGATCTAGGATTGCTGAATAACCATTCAAAAGATTCTTTAGTTACAATGTCTCCCATGCCAACAAAAGATATGGTTGACAAATTTGGGTGGGCAGAGCTAATTAATGCAACCGTCATGTACTCATCCACCGTCGGAACATAATTCTGATGACACCATTTAGCTTCAAAGAAGTAATGCTTAACTTGATTCTTCATCTGATCATGAGAAACCAAATATATCAGACCTTTGTTAGCAACTAAGAATGAATTTATGCCTAATATAAATTTTTAATGAAATATTGAACAGTACTCACTGCTTCTTTCGCATAATGGAGTCGGTATAACTTTCCCTGGGAGACCAAATATTTCTCTACTTCACTGTAAACATTGATAAGCGCCCTATAACACAGTTTCATATACTCAGGAAGTTGATCTATGGCATTGATATCCCACCTGAGAAAGAAATTGCTAGCCCATATCAATAATGGGAATTTTACAAAAATGATAACAAATCTTGAGCATGAGATCTCAGATTAAATATGAGCAATTCAAACCTTTCAATAGCTGAAGTAAAAAGCTCAAGTTCTTCAATTTTGCCATACACATCATAGATGTCATCAATAATAGATGTCATATAAACCACTTTCGTAAATAGTTTTCTAGCAAACGAATATTGGGGCTCGAAATACACTCCTACCGCCCAAAAGTAGCCCTCTGCAATTCTATCTCTTACGAAAGGTAGTTTATGCGCAAAGTCTAATTCTTTCCACCACCTAAATGAGACACCCATTTAGAAATTAATATTCCTTCAAAATTGAAAAGCTTAATTAAATTTACTCATAGCGGAATTGAAATCATTTTTAGAGTTTAGTTATTTACCTTGAAATATCACCGAGTTCCTTCTGGTGAAGCTTTTGCAATCTGTTAAAATCTAACTTTGCAAAGGTTAATAGAGCTTCATTGTGGGAGGATTCTCCTTGATAGATAGGAATGTAATGTCTTGCCTCAAGCCTTTCTAAGCCCTTGTGGATAGGCTGAACTAAGGCGTGCTTGACTTGTTCAGCTAGTGGGGAACTGACTTGTTTTGCCACTGACTCAAGGTGACTAGTGGTGAAAGCAAGCGCTTCATCTAGTATATTTTCTTCATGAACCCTGAGATGTGTAGCTTCATAGAAGCTTAACATTCCTCGAACATCTTTTGCAAGAGATGCCATAAATTTCCCATCGCTTCCCTTGAACGTATTGAAAACATCTGCAACCCCATTTGAAAGATTAGGGCATTAAATGATTTCTGTTTTTGAATTTCATGTTTACTATCTTATACTAACATTCTTTTTATAGCAACGACAACTAATACGAATTTTTTGAATTGCTTTTCCGTGTTTTTCTTCTAGTTATCTCTGGTTTCTGATTATGTCCAAATCAAGATAAGCAAATGCTTGATCTTTATAGTTGGACAAAAACTGCTTGTATCCATCGTAACAGAAATATATTTTTATTTAAAAAAAAAGACAGCTCTTTACGTAAATTATAAAAGTAGAAAAGCTAGTCAGAAGTAGTAAGCTGCTAGTCAGAAATAGTAAGCTTCACCCCGCGGCAGCTCAAATGAGAAGATAGCTTGGTCGTATCTCTAACTAAGATACAGTAATCATGTTCTATGACTTTTCCAAGAATTTTTATTCTTTATGAATTGATTTCCATACATAACTTCTGTTACTTTACGAAATTAAAGGAAGGCAAGTGAAACTAACATAACACATGTACGAGAGCTGCAACACCTATTTCTCTTGCTCCTAAGACTTGGACATAGTTGAAGATGAAAGGATTTTTGCAAGATATTTAACAAGAAGAATAAGTGAGAAAAATACATACCAGCGGAAATTCTATAGCCATTTTGTCTGAACAATCGAAACTGAAGAGAGAGATAATAGAGCCCATCATTTTCATTATCACAAAGATCACAGTCTCGATAAGTCTTGTGCATCTTTCCCAAGATTTCATCAATCTCATTTTCAAAATGGTACGACACTCCTAACCGCTGAATTGCATCTATCAATTCAAGTGTATGTGTAGTCTTGTTAGAAGCTTTCAGCATTCTTCTAATTTCTTTCTTCAGCTCTAGATGCTTTACATTTTGATCATCAGTTTCCTAACGAGATAAAAATTTGAAGAAATGAAGCTATTAGTAGGGAATGAAAACATTTTAGACCATGTGTGTATTATACCATATCTCGACCCAAAGATTGACATAGGAGATTGGTTGTATAAAACTATTATGAGTCCGCATAATTGAAAAAATAACTGTTATTATTTTTTAGCCAATCTCTTTATAAACACCAGTTTTTACATACTAGTATATACAAAATTATTTGCGATTCTATCATTACTAATACTATTGTTATGTTGTTATAGTATCAATAACTCCTTACTTGAATTGATTGCCACCTCCTCTATATATATGTATTAGAAAGAACAAGAAAAAAGTAAAGGAAAAAAAAAAGCCAGTTGTTAGAGTAGTACTACTAGAGATTCATAAGTACTGATACAAGGGCAAGTTTAATGGTGGGGGAATATAATTTCTGAATAATCATTTTACCTGGGAGTCACAAGTATATTGAAAGAAATGATCTCCCCAAATGCTTGGAGGAAAATTTGCAGAACCACGAGTAGAATCTTTTCCAGCATTTTGGATGACCTTAGCAGGAGAGGCTGAAACTTCTAAAGACATATTTAATTTCTATTACTTATGAAGGCTATTGAGTCTTGAGAAAAAAAGGTTGCTAAAGCTTGCTGATGTAAGTCTTTAGTGCCTTCATGCTTCCGCATTTTATAGGCGTGGCCGAGAGAAGACACAGTAGTAGCAATAATTACCATTATTTTTACGTTAAAAGTATTTAAATTTTTTTCAAATATTTGGATTAATTTTAATTAGATGTATCTTCGACACTTTGGTAGATTGGTGTGTGAATTTAATAATTCGATTCCAAAAATGAAACCTAATCTGAACGAAGATTGAAAAATAAAAATTGTAATTGAAAAGTTGATTATTAAGAATAAAAACCTTCGCAAAGAAGGGAAATGACCCCACTCTTGTTTGGCAAATTGTAAACATTCACCCCGTCTCAAAAGTTTTAAAATATATCACAGCCCTCCCGATGTGACATATAATTGTCATTACTTTTGTATTTTATCTGTTATGATTTGCGGTTGACCAATGACATGATTTGTCCCATTGATAAGGTTCATAAAAAGGCAATTCCTAAGTTAAGTTTAATGTATCTTACAGTCTGATTAATAATATCAACTATTAGATATCTTCAATTTCAATCCAACGGTTGAAGTTTAATTTATGCAGCAGTAATAACAAAAGGGTAACCGGCTGAATTGGTTAGGAATAATTGATGGGCAACCGGACCAAAAGGTTTCACCTTTCATCATCGTTTGAGAAGACAAAAATAACTAAGAAAGGGGGAGGGAATGATTTAGGGATTGTGGAGGAGAATAGAAATTTGGTAAATATTTGAGGAAATAAGAGATGGGATTTGATCTAATTAACCAATTCTATAGATCTCCAAACCATGAGTAAATTAAGGAAGAATGAATATAGAAATTAAAGAGGCCATTACTGTTGTTGATCAGCTGCCTGCAGAGAATTGCAAATTTTCAGTAAATTACATGTATCGGTAATTGATTGATTAACAAATGCAACAAAATCAAATTGTACTCAGCAATTTATCATAAAACTAGAATTAAAACCCTAGAAATTTATCTTTCTCTTAAGAGTTTGACTAGCCAAGAACTCGACTTTGAAATTGGCTAGCAACAACTGGAGATCGGAGGAGAGGATAGAGGTTGCGACCTCCCAAGCAGCGTTGGTTTGTCGAAACTAAATGAGCCACTAATTTGCTGCCACCCGGGTGCATGATTCGGTCTTGTCATTCAAGAAGTGAACATCTTGCGCCACTTTGATTTGCAAGTCCATTTGCATTAATTGAAGCCTAGTTTGTAGAAAATTCGGTGGTGGATTTTGAGTAGGATGGTCGTTGGAGGAGATGCAGCTTCGGCTTCTCTTGGTGGTGGACTTTCAGTAGGATGCTGGTTGGAGGAGATGCAGCTTTAGCTTCTCTTCGTCAATTTTTTTTATTTTTTTTAGTTTAAGAGGTGCGGGATTCAATTATGAAACGAAGTCATTTAATCGATTGCAACCAGCTGCAACAGTCAATCATCTGGATTGACTTTTTCAATCATCCCGGTCTGCAACCGTTTCAACCAGTTATGATTTCTTTCTTTTTTATCCATGTGGCAGATTTTTATTGGTTAGTTAGTCAAATCGCAAGCTGTAAGTTATAAAAATTGTAACTTAGGGGATCCAAAATAAAAATTATCCAATTAGTGTTGAATACAATATCTAGTGTACATAACTTTTTTTGAGTATCTCATAAACAATTAAAAAAGAGAGAGAGAGAGAATAAAAAGAACTCTGCTGGCCGGATAAAAATGGGATCCGCTTATGTTGCAACAGTTGCATCATACAATAATTTTTGTCCTTTGTATTTGATTACATTATATTATCTTATATTTTCTCTAAAATTTAATAAATACTAAAAATTACAAACTTTTACATATAAGTCATTTTTTTAGATAAAATAGCATTTGAAAATCATTTTAATTTGTTATTATTATTATTTAAGATTATTGCTATTAAATTTTATTATTTTTATTTATTTTAATTATTATTGTTTATGATTATTACTATTATTATTATTATTAAAACTTATTATACCATAATTAATTCATTATTATTAATATTTATCTTGTTATGATTAAAATTATTGTTATTATTAAAATAGATTAACTTTATTATTTTAATTATTATTAATTATTGTTGTTATTGTTTTTATTAATAATAATATTATTAAAACTTAATAATAATTTTTATTATTAAAACTTATTAATAATTTTTATTATTAAAACTTATTAATGATTTTTATTATTATCATTATTAACATTATTATTTCAGTTAATTTTGTTGTTGTTGTTGTTATTATTATTGTTAAATTTTATTAATTTTTTGTTTTGATTAACATTATTGTCATAATTTTTATTTTTGTAGATTTAGATGTTAGGGTTTGTTTATTAGAATTTAGAAATTCGGTTTATTTGATATTCGGTTCGGTTTTTTGATTTTTTTTGTTTAATACCAAAAATCGAACTGACTAGTTTTATTACTTTTACTATATTGTTTATTTGGTTTTTTAGAGGCAAAAAAACCGCACAAAAACCTAACCGAACCGACGTTGTCGTTGTCTTGTCGTTGTTGTTGTTGTTGTTGTCGTTGTTGTTGTTGTCGTTGTTGTTGTTGTTGTTGTCGTTGTTGTTGTTGTTGTTGTTGCTGTTGTCGTTGTTATGGTTGTTGTCGTTGTTGTTGTTGTTGTCGTTGTTTTTGTTGTTGTTGTTGTTGTTGTTGTTGTTGTTGTTGTTGTTGTTGTTGTTGTTGTTGTTGTTGTTGTCGTCGTTGTCGTTGTTTTAATTATAATATATACAGGTAATATTAGGGACACAATTAACAAATGGTATTTTAATAACTTATAATAGTTTATTCAAATTCTAAAATAAAATAAACACATCTATGAGAATGTTGTTCATTCCGATTTCAATTCCTACAGTTTAAGTAAACAACTTTTTTTTATTCAAATTTTTTAATACGATTCTAGATCGAACAATTCTTCCTTTAACTTGCGGCAATCCAATAAAATTAATTAAAAATCATCAAATCTTGGAAAACAAATAATTTCACATAATTTAAATCATGATTTATGTGCTTATGTCATTGTAAAAATATTGGGTTTTGGCTTTGTCAAAATTTGGTGTCCGCCTATGTTGCAACAGTTTCAACATACAACAACTTTTGTTCTTTTGTGTTTGATTACACTATATTACTTTATATTTTCTCCAAAATTCAATAGACACTAAAAATTACAAACTTTTACATATAAGTCCTTGTTTAGATAAAATAGCATTTGAAAAGAATTTTCATTTGTTATTATTATTATGTAAGATTATTGCTATTGAACTTTATTATTTTTATTTATTTTAATTATTATTGTTTATGATTATTACTGTCATCATCAGTATTATTAGTATTAAAGCTTATTATACCATAATTAATGCATTATTATTATTATTTATCTTGTTATGATTAACATTATTGTTACTTATTAAAATATATTAAATTTATTATTTTAATTATTATTAATTATTGTTGTTATTATTATTATTAAAACTTATTAATAAATTTTATTATTTTAATTATTATCATTATTAATATTATTATTTCAGTTAATTTTGGTGTTGTTGTGGTTATTATTATTATTGTTAAATTTTATTATTTTTTTGTTTTAATTAACATTATTGTCATAATTATTATTTTTAGTTTTATTGTTGTTGTTGTCTTCGTTGTCGTCGTTGTCGTTGTTGTCGTTGTTGTTGTCGTTGTTGTCGTTATTGTCGTTGTTGTTGTTGTTGTTGTTGTTGTTGTTGTTTTAATTATAATATATACAAGTAATATTAGGGACACAATTAACAAATATTATTTTCATAACTTATAATAGTTTATTTCAATTCTAAAATAAAATAAACACATCTATGAGAATGTTGTTTAATCCGATTTCGATTTCTACAGTTCAAGTAAATAACTTATTCTGATTCAAATTTTTTATTACGATTCTAGCTCGAACAATTCTTCCTTTAACTTGTGGCAATCCAATAAAATTAATTAAAAATCATCAAATCTTGGAAAACAAATAATTTCACATAATTTAAATAATGATTTATGTGCTTATGTCATTTTAAAAATATTGGGTTTTGGCTTTTTCAAAATTTGGAGTCCGCCTATGTTGCAACAGTTCAGCATACAACAACTTTTGTCCTTTTGTGTTTGATTACACTATATTACTTTATATTTTCTCCAAAATTCAATAGACATTAAAAATTACAAACTTTTACATATAAGTCATTTTTTAGATAAAATAGCATTTGAAAAGAATTTTAATTTGTTATTATTATTATATAAGATTATTGCTATTAAATTTTGTTATTTTTATTTATTTTAATTATTATTGTTTATGATTATTACTATCATTATATTATTATTATTATTAGAACTTATTATACCATAATTAATTCATTATTATTAACATTTATCTTGTTATGATTAAAATTATTGTTTTTATTAAAATATATTAACTTTATTATTTTAATTATTATGTTCTTTTGTTCATCGAACCACATTTCTTTTGTCTTATGTTCATCGAACCAGCACAAAATTTTAGCATGTTCTTTACACTAACACCGTTAAATAATTTTAAAAAATGACAATTTTACCCCTAAATAAATTAAAATATCATTTTATTTTATAAAAACTTTGAAAATAAAAAATTATAATTATAAAAACACTTCTAAATTTAATAAAGAAATAAATCCCAAAATTAGAATTTTTATTTTTTAATAAAAAGTATTTTAATAAAAAATTATACTTATAAAATTAATGGCAAAATTTTGGAATTTAATAAAAATCCCCCAAATTATTAAAATTTTAGTATTTTATTTTTAATAAATAAATTCAATTATTTTAATTAAATTTTAAAAAATTATAATTTTTTAATAAATAAATTCAGTTATTTTTATTATAATTTTACAAAATTATCATTTTTAATAAAAATAATTATTAAAATTTTTCAAAATCTAAATTTTTACTAAAATCAGCTGACCACTTCTATTTTGGATTTATTTTTATTTTTTTCTACGTAAAATATATTTATTTAATTTATTTGTTTTTTTAGTAATTTACCTATATTGAAATAGGGTGAAAAATTCAATTTCGAAATCCTTTCTTTGAATTGGCAATTGGGGATTCCTGATAAGAGGGATACTTATTAGTATTAGGGGCCGGGACTCATGTCAATTGCAAAACCCCTCGTTTGTTGCAGCATCACTTAAAACGAGGGTTTCCTTTAGACTACGAAAGGGAAAGAAAAAGGCGAACTAGTATGCCTATCCTAATTCCCCATCCTCAAATCAGTCTTTCCAATTGGAGGAGTTAAATCTTGATAGATAATTTCTTTTAACCCCTTCTATTTCTTCTAGTTTTCTTTGTTCGAATTACTTCTAGACTTCTGCTACTAACCTCTTAACTACTTGAATTTTGGTTTCAGTAATTGGGATTCCTTTATGTATTACTCTAGGTTGATTTTTAAGATATTCTAATATAGTTACTAACTCGGGTCTACTAAGTCGTGAGCAGCGAAAAGTAAATAATGCTAATGACTTACTATTTATAATATTATTAATTATAACTTCTTCTAAATTAATCATTGAGGATTATTATTTCCGATATTATATCCTATGATATCCCTGGTTAAATGCTATTTCTATTCTTCTATTAGCAATAATTCTAAATTGAATATTACAATCTATATAACTTCCTAATACAACTAATCTTCCTATATTATCAATTTGTTTAATATATTCACTAAATGCTTCAACAGAACAATGCTATAAAGTAAGATAAGTATAATTATCTAAAGGCATGCAAGATAAAATTTGATTTTAAAATTTCATAAACAGTTATTCTTCTTTACTAGATACTCCCTGCCCTGTTTATAAACTTCTGTCAAATCGTTTGAATAACAAATTATTTTGCTACAAATACCAACCAAAATCAGGTTTCTCTTTGAAAATTTCTAAAATTGTTTTTTAAAAGCTTAGAGTTTAAAATCAAACCTTTCAATTAAAACTTAAGTTTTTTCAAAAAACCTTTTTCCTCTTAGGGGATGGAAATCACTACACAAATGCCTCCCTTCTTCCCTAAAATACCTATCCTTCGGCTAAAACAATGCTTTAGAAGTAAAACTACGCACTCAAAGGTCCTTTTTCAAGATTTTGGGTTTTTCTAGAAACTTGAATTTTTCTCTAAAGTTTGATTTTATTCCTCATAGATAGAAAACTTCCATTAAAGTCAAATAAAAAGAAACTTGATTCATAATGAAAGATTTGTAACATAAAACTTGTTCATTTATAAACACATAGAAATTTACAAAAGATTACGCCAAAAAGTTGTACCCTACCACAGAATTATTATGGATGACAACTCCGAAAACCTCAGAGGAGACGAAAACCCTAATTTCGGCGGGGTTTTTCCGCCGCCGTTTAGGGAGACAAGAACAACAAAAAAAGCACACTTTCGTGATGAGGAAAACGATAGTGAAACTACTAAACAGGTCTCTTACAAAGAAACGCTTGTAAATTCATCACAAGCTATGGAGAATGGCTTTAGAGGAGGTGAAGTGGACTGGGATTTTGAGGAAGGAGATGTGGTTGAGCGTAATGATGGATCCATGCTGTCAATAAATTTTTCGGATAGGGTTCATGCAAAGTTGAGTGAACCATGGAAGCACTCTGTTGTTGTCAAGTTGCTAGGCCGAAATATTGGTTACAAACCGTTATGCACTAGGCTGCATGCGTTGTGGAAAAAAGCCATGACATACTCGGTGATTGACTTAGAAAACAACTATTTCCTGATTCGTTTTTGCTCGGCTGGGGATATGGTTGATGCCCTAACTAAAGGCCCTTGGATTATAATGGGGCACTATCTAACAGTTCAGCCATGGTCACCCTCCTTTGATTTCACCAAAACGGCTCTTGATTAAGTCACTGTATGGATTCGCTTACCTGGCCTTGCGGTCCACCTCTACAACCAGAAAATTCTGCAAAAACTTGGTCATATGGTGGGTACGGTGATCAAAATAGACCCGAACACTGCTTCTTCTACTCGTGGAAGGTTTGCTCGACTTGCAGTAAGTGTTTCCCTAGACAAGCCCTTAGTTTCACAGTTTGAATTGGATGGGAGGATCCAAAAGGTGGAGTACGAAGGTTTGCCTGTAATTTGTTTTGCTTGTGGGAAGTACGGCCATAACAGCAATAACTGTAAGATTTCGACTACTGAGAGAAATTCTGACAACGTTGTACAGCCTCCATCAGGTGTGCAAAGCCGAGAGGATCCTACCTTTCCAGAAGCCAACCGTGAAGATGATACTATGGTTAAGCCATTCGGCCCTTGGATGATTGTAACTAGGAAAGGAAGGAAGCCCAATAATGGACAAAACCATGAACCTAATGGGGTGAGTGAGTCAAGATTTCACATTTTAGCTCAGATGTCGGATCTGCATGAAAACCCTGTGCATGAAGCGTCCACAGACGTCCCCTCCACCTCAAAACAACCAAGTCCATTCAGTCTAAACCCAATCTTTACCTTCAACAATGATAATATAGTTAAGCCTCCTGTTAGACGTCAACAGAATCCAAAAACTGTTGCCTTGAAGCCACAAACTAGGAAACCATCCAATCCAACGAACCATACCCGAAACTCTTTCCAGACTGCTGCCTCTCACGTAAGAGAAAAAAATATTATTTCCACACCTCATGCAAACCCTAGCCAAATTCCTTGCCCCACTACACATGCTGTCTCTAACAACCAACAAGCTCCTCCTGTAGCTACCACTTTGGATCCTACAAAGCACACGGTGGTCTTTTGTTCTTCACAAATTCGTCCTTATGGAGATATGAAGGATGTGGGTACGGAACATAGAGATCGTGAGGAACTTGACCCCCAACATTTGGCTGATCCTCCAGATGGCCATAATGTCTCTACTGCAAATGCTTTTGAGCATCCTCATACACATTCCGTCGATCCAATGAGTGGAGATGATGGGCAGGAGATATCAGATGAGGAAGTCTCGATGGTTTAAGAATCACCTTTGGTGATGATGGATGACATTCACGGCTAGTAGCTATGGTATTTTGGGCCCTTGGTTTTTTTTCTTTACTTTTATTTATGACGATTAGCATATTGTTTTGGAATGTCCAAGGAGCGGCCTCCGGAAATTTTCGGCGCTCTTTTAAGACTATTGTAAAAAATTACAACCCGTCCATGGTGGTTGTTATGGAACCTCGTATAAGTGGAATGAAAGCAGACGCTTTTATTAAGAAAAGCGGATTTGAGTTCTCTCATCGAGTGGAAGCAGTTGGTTTCTCTGGAGGAATCTGGATCATGTGGCGGAACTGTGTTAAGGTGGAGGTGGCTCTAAATCACAGGCAATTTATTCACTTCAAAGTTTGTAGAAATAATATTTTTGTCTCTTGGGTAACGGCTGTTTATGCTAGCCCAAATCCAATGTTGCGGAGACAATTCTGGAATAGTATGGAGAGTCTTGCCGGCTCAGTTCAAGGTCCTTGGTTGATTGGAGGGGACTTCAATTCTATTTTGTTTGCGTCTGAGAAGCAGGGGGGTGCTACCAGGCATTCTGGAGTGTGTGGTTTATTTCAGCAGTGGCTTGACGGACACCATATGTTTGATTTAAAGTTTAAAGGCCCTCGTTTCACCTGGTCTCGTGGCTCTCTCTTCAAACGGCTTGACAGGGTTGTTTGTAATAATGATTGGCTGATGAAGTTTGCTGACAACACTGTTCTCCACCTTCCGAAAGTTGCCTCAGATCACAGACCGGTACTGGCCCGATTTGAGGGAGCTGATTACCGACATCAGGGTAATAGGCCTTTCAGATTTTTAGCTGCTTGGTTAACTCATGAGCATTTTAATTCTTTTGTCCAACAGGCGTGGGATTCTACTGTCCATTATAATACTGCAGCTTCTAGCTTTATCCAAGCGGTGCAAGGTTGGAATCGCGACATTTTTGGTAACATCTTTCAGCGTAAACGCAGATTATTGGCTCGAATTAATGGTATTCAAGCAGCCACATAACAATACAATTCTAGAAGGTTGCTTCGGTTAGAGGCTCGCTTACGAAGTGAATTGGAAATGGTGATGGCTCAGGAGGAAATTTTTTTGTGGCAGAAATCTAGGAAAGATTGGATCCTCCACGGGGATAGAAATACTACCTTTTTCCACCAAAAAACTATTGCTCGTCGCAGAAGAAATCGAATTGAGGCCATTAAGGATAATATGGGGAACTGGATCTACAATGAGAAAGATATTCGCAGCCATGCAGTTGGGTATTTCTCCTCTCTTTTCAAAAGCGAAGCTCAATTTTATCAAACATACTCTGTTCCGAATTTTTTTCCAGCTCTGAGGGCTAATTATCTTGAATGTGTTATTGATCCGGTGGTGGAGGAGGAAATTAAAAAAGCTATTTTTAGCATGAAACCTCTTAAAGCGCCGGGTATTGACGAACTGCAGGCTATCTTTTATCAATCCCAGTGGCACATTGTTGGGCCCTCATTCTGTAAGTTTATCATTGACATTTTTAATACTGGTAAAATCCCTCAAAACGTAAACAAAACTCTGTTGGTATTGAATCCTAAGGTGGACCATCCTACCAGTTTAAAGATGTTTCGGCCTATAAGTTTATGCACTGTCGCCTATAAGACAGTGACTAAAATTATTGCCACTCGGTTACAAGAATTATTACCTGAGCTGATCGGGCCTCATCAGACAAGTTTTGTCCCTGGACGACACATTGTGGACAACATTGTTATTGCTCAGGAAGTGGTTCACTCCATGCGCAGAAAAACTGGTAAAAGAGGGCTTATGGCTATTAAGGTGGATCTCGAGAAGGCATATGATCGGCTGAACTGGTCTTTTATTTTTGAAACTCTTCAATTGACGGGGCTCCCAATTCAACTATCTCGGCTCATCATGGAATGTGTTAAATCAGCTAGCATGAATATTTTGTGGAATGGCGAAGTAACTAAGGAGTTTTTTTCCAGGAAGAGGTATTCGGCAGGGTGACCTCGATCTCCGTATATTTTTGTTCTCTGCATCGAGCGTTTGAGCCATGGAATATCCCAAGCTGTGGGGGATGGAAGTTGGAAGCTAATTCGGCTGGCTAAACATGGCACTCCCCTTACCCACCTTTTTTTTGCTGATGATTTACTTTTATTTGCAGAAGCTTCGATTGATCAAGCTCATATTATTGATGCGGTTTTGGAGAATTTTTGTCGAAGTTCTGAAGCAAAGGTTAACAAAGTGAAAACTACAATTTTCTTTTCGAAGAACGTTGCTGCAAGAGAGGCCAAGCTCATTGGTGCTGCCTTGGGGGTTTCGATTACTCATGATCTGGGAAGCTACCTTGGAATGCCGTTACTTCATTCGAGGGTAAATCAAGCTACGTATCAATCTATTTTAGACAAGGTAGACATAAGGCTCAGTGGTTGGAACGCGGCTCATTTATCCTTTACTGGTCGTGTTACTTTGGCGCAATCGGTGATTCAAGTTATGCCAATTTATACAATGCAAACAACCATGCTTCCATCTTCGGTGTGCCACAGAATTGATAAGAGCTGCCGTAGATTTATTTGGGATGGGAAGTCGAAAAGTCCTAAGATGTGCATGGTGGGCTGGGATAAAATCTGCTTGTCGAAATCAAGTGGTGGCTTGGGTTTTAAAAACTTAGAGGTGATGAATCATGCCCTGTTGATGAAGATTAGTTGGGGCATTATCTCCAACTCAGATAAGTTATGGGTGCGGGTTCTCTATTCCAAATATGGATTGGACCCATGCAATTTGCTGTCTTCCCTCCCTGACAAACAAGGTTCACGTATCTGGTCTGCTATACGAAAAACGTGGAATGCAACCATGCATGGAGCTCGCTGGGCAGTATGTGATGGTGCTTGAATTCGTTTCTGGCTGGACTATTGGGTGACGAAATATGAGCCTTTGATTCACCTAGCTCTCCAACCGATCCCTCAGGCCTCTCTCAATGCTACGGTTAGCGACTTTACTAATGATCATGATGGCTGGAGATGGGCGAGCTTTGAATTCCAGCTGCCCCCTTTTGTTCTTATGCAGATTGCCTCAATCATGCCACCTGCTCCGCATCTTGGTCCTGATAGACTATATTGGTGTTATCATCCAAGAGGGTTGTTCACTGTCCGAACTGCTTATGAATCTCTTTGCCACCATAATTTCGACGCTCAAGATAAAGTATGGACCTTGCCATGGTCTTAGAAAGGGCCCCAATCTATAAAGCTCTTTATTTGGCAGACTTTGCATGGCAAACTGAAGACCCACAGTGAGCTTAATAGGCGTAACATACCCGTCTCTGATATTTGTGTTAGGTGTGGGGTTTCGGCTGAGGACATTCTTCATGCTGTGAGAAGTAGTTGCATTAAGAATCTATGGCTTCGTCTTGTTCCAGCCTGTCATCAACTTGCTTTCTTCCAATCCAACTTACGTGCATGGATTGCTGCCAACATGCAAAATAAGTGGAAAATGGATTCGGAGCTTCCCTAGGATTGTTTTTTTGGAGTGGCTATTTGGAGATTATGGTTTTGGCGTAATCAATCTATTATGGCTGGAAATTTGGTAGATAGCAAGACAATATATTCAGATATTATGGCCAGAGCTAGTGAGATACATAGAATTAATAACTCCCATCTTAGCCAACAACCAAGGCGTAAGGAGATTTTTATTGGCTGGATGCCTCCCCCATGGCCATGGTGCAAGTTGAACACAGATGATTCCTGTAAACATACAGGAGCAGCTGCAGCGGGTGGGGTTATTCGCGACTCTGTTGGTCACTGGGTCTCAGGTTTTAGTATGAATATTGGGGAAAGCTCAGTGATTATGGCTGAACTTTGGGGTCTGTATCAAGGATTGTCCCTCGCCTGGAATGTTGGGATCAGACACCTTTTGGTGGAAGTAGACAGCCTCTGTGTAACTCAGATGATTTCTCAGCAGGTGGTTGTGCCTAATGTATCCTACGCTTTAGTGGTGGCAATTCGTGATTTCTTAAACAGAAATTGGCAAATTAATATCTCGCATATCTATCGTGAAGCGAACTCAGCTGCGGATTTCATGGCAAATATGGCCCATTTAGTACATGCATATCTACCCTGAAGCGAACTCAGCTGCGGATTTCATGGCAAATATGGCCCATTTAGTACAGCATGGTTTACAGTTATTCTCTAACCCGCCTGTGGGTATTTATTCTATTCTTTCACAAGATATGTATGGGGTTTGTCAGCCCCGCATTATTCCTATCTAGCTCGCCTTGATGAGCCCCTTTTAATAAAAAAAAAATTACAAAAGATTAGGTCTTTTTTACTAGAGAACAACTAAGAAACTTAGTTACAATACGTGCTGAATAAATTACTTACTCGAAAATATCTTCAAAATTACAACAAGAAATTGAATAGGAACTTAAAAACTTCTACAGATTAAATTTGCTACAAGATTTTTGAAAATTGGATTGATTGTTTGATAGATGCTTCTGATTTCTTATTCTTGGATGATAAGCAAAGGAGGGTTCTCTTCTATTTATAGATGTTTGGCTGGCTCCTTATCTTTATCTTCTGCTATTTTCTTAGCTTCTACTTTCTTTGTGTATGGACTAAAATGCTTCATGTGACTAAAGGATTGTCGATAGAATTATTATCACATATTTCCCTTTTTTAAAGTTGTGCTTTAAAATAGGTAGTGAGTGAAGAGCGACAATTAGAGAGTGGACCACTGTTGAGTCACGCTTCTAGCATGTTGTTGAGGTTGTTGGCCTCAACATCATCTAATTTACTGTAGTAGTCTCTACCATTATCTTCCTCGCTTGATTGGCCTTCAATAAAAGTTTTGTAAGCTTTCATATCCTTTTTATATTCTTCACCTTAGAAATCTACAAGCTAGTTAGTTTTGGTTTTGGGCAGGGATCTTCAGGTATATTATGGCAAGAATATATTTTCCTATTAAAGCCTTTAGTGATCAATTTTGGACACTTTGTGAATTCTCTAATATCAAATTCCCTTGCAATTATTCTGCTTCTTTAATCTCTAATCTCCTTAGTTAATGAATTATTAGTGCAAACCCAAGAAATTCTGGATCCTTCCAAGTTATCAAGTTTTCTAATGGTGTTAGATCCCTTGAGAAAAATGAAATTAGATCCCTTGAGAAAAATGGAATGTTGGTCTTGGAATTCATAGTACACTTCTTCCTTAAGTCGCCACTATGGTGCTTTGGATTGGATATAAGCTACCACAAACTATTTTCCCATAGCTAATAGATTAAGTATGGTTGATGCTAACCTTTTCCCAAATGCATCTGTTTGATCTAGGTCTCGAACAATCACTTGATTAAGAAAATCATAATCTAATAATAACTGTGGAGTTAATATTAGTGAATTATCTCTGAATTTTAGCTCTATTAGTTGGTATAATCCCAGATTAATGTTGGCTCATGCAATATTGTAGGTGAGATGACACTTACAGTCTGCATATTTTAATAGAATTTCCGGACAGAATGGATTAGTTTTTGGGCAAACTTTTTGAGTGTTTCCATAATAAGTCTCCCATCAAATGTGAAATCCAGGTGTTTGTTAGGCAAATCCTGGGGTTTCATAGTTGTGTTCCGCATGATCTTGGAGGAAACTTTAGATGAATTCCATTTTGTCATTTTTTATTTTGGCTAGGTATTCGTTTTTATTTTGTGTTTTTTTTAAACTTCTTGACCATTGTTTCGCAATGATCACAAAAAGACAATGTGTTAGTGGAAGATGAAGCGACTCCATCGCCCGGTGTATTTTGAACATGTGATGATGGGTGCTAAGATAAAGATGGTATTCTGCTACCCATGTATTTTGCTAATAGGCTTATGAAAAAACTTGTTCAATTTGTTGTTTTGCAGCATCAAGGGCTGATTTGAAATTAAAAAAAAAATCCTTGCCAGTGAGGCATATAAAAATATTTGATTTGAGGAAGGACTTTTGGCCAAATATGGTAGATACCTGGTCTAAGTCCTTTAAAAACCACATACAAACTAAAATTTCTACCTAAAGGCTTATTTTGGATTTTTAAAAAATAAAACATTAATGCATTTAAAACTGCTAATATCTTTTTACTATTACCCTTTGCATTCCAGATGTTGTTTAGAAGGCATCGATGTGATTCATTTATCTGACTACTAGGTAAAGGTTTGAAAGATAACTTAGTGCCTTTTGGGAATATTGGCATTCCAGATGCTGTCTAGAAGGCATTGTTGTCCAAAGGTCATTCTTTTATTTGGCATCTGCAAAATCATAAACTATGTTAGAATAAATTTCCTTCTATTATTTTATCCATGTATTGAGTATTATATTCTCTTTCTATAATGTTTATTGCCTGATCATGACTCATTTCTAACATTAATTCATTGTATCTAGCATCAACTGTTAGAATAAATTTCCTTCTATTATTTTATCCATGTATTGAGTATTATATTCTCTTTCTATAATGTTTTTTGCCTGATCATGACTCATTTCTAACATTAATTCATTGTATCTAGCATCAAGAATTTTATTCATCTCTTTTCATGTAAATTCTTCTTTTATAGCCATTAAAGTACTTTCTATTTCATCATCCTAACTCTTGGTTGTGCCTGTTTGGTAATTATAATTTCCAAATCTTAAATCTATTTAACCACCACTATTATGGTAAATTACATTATCTTCTGGCACTAAAATTGGTTTTGTTTTGAAATTATCCAACTTCCAATCTAATCCAGCATTTGTTTCTGTTGAGAAACTTTTTGCGTGGATAGCCTTTATTCCTTTAGTTGCTAAAATATTTATTATCTAATTTGTATTTACTTGTGCTATTTTCATTAAGTCTTCCTATAAATCCTGTGCAAATCAATAAATTATCTTCATTTCTCTTTATTTGGTACTCTGGTTTTTATTCTTATTCTTAAATCCTTATAAAAAGTATTTGGTTTTACTAAATAGTCTAGAGTAAAATATATTATTTCCCCCTTATTATTCATGTCTAATTTTATGATTCCTAAAAGCCTTTGTTCTATATTTGTAAATCGATTATCATAAAGACAAATTAAAGCTTTTGCACCTAAATTCCCTCTATGTAATCCTTTTACTCCTATTATAACTAGTCCTAAATGGGCCTATTTGAGGCCTTTATCTCTAATCTGATTATATGAATGTTATCTATTAAATCTAATTTTACGATTTGATCTTCGTGTGTGCAAGACACATATCTTTTATTATAATTTTGATATAGCAAAGATTTTCTAAATAAATTTTCCTTTTTATATATTACATTTGAGTTAATTAAATCTAATTTATCCTATGTAAATCTTTCTATTTGTCCATCTAAATCTATAATACTCTCTATTTTAACATCCTCATCTTCATTTTTCTACTAAATATTCCTTTTAAATAATTACCTTATAATTTACTAATACTTACTATTAGCTTTATTTAATCAGATTTGTGAATTTTTGTGGATTTACAGAAATATATTCATATCTAATCCACCGACTATGAATTTTTAAATTTTCAATACAATCTAATCCACCAATCCACAAATCGAATGTTTGCGGATCAGATTTGATTCTAAATACCCCTACCTCAAGTTTTCCATTATACCTGAGTTTACAGCGAAGAAGCTGGGGGTATACACAATATATAATATAAGTTGGGGGTTAAACAAAAACTTAAAAAATCAAGAATACCTCAAGGATGATGACATTTCCACCCCCATTTTATTTTGTGATGCCACCCCAATTACAAACACATGCCACAAAAACATTGAAAATCAAATATTTTATGAATAAATCCCTCTTGTTACCAAACTACCCTTACATCAACATTTTTTTTCTCTCTTCTCTCTCCACTCACTGTAAACATGCTCCCAAGCTTGAAAAGAAAGCCAAGCACACAAAACTACAAATGGAAGCAACAGGCCACCATCCTCATGAAGAAATTTGCAACTATCATTTGAGTTTTGGGACAAATAAACATGAATTGTTGAACTCTCTTGCACTGTTTCTCATAATTTTACTGCAATGTATTTTATTATTGACTATTTACAAACTAGTGGAACTTGGAGGTGATTATCTCAGTTAAATTTTTGAACTAATTGTTCATTAAATGACACGATTCTTATACACCCATTAGGTGATTTTATATTCCATTCATGAACTAGGATGTTGATGCTTCGATCGTTTTGTTGGAGTTTAAGAAAATGAAAGGCACACATGAATGTGTTGGAGTAGGTCAATTGTGGCACTCATACTAAAATCAACAATATAGATTTTAGTTTGATAAAGCTAAGGAAAGGTCTCGATCAACTGAATAGAACGAGATTGAAAATGTGAAGCACAAAATATGAAAGGCAAATTTGTAACAATAAAAAAAGTTTTAGTGATTGGGGTGAAATTATACAAATGGTGTATAAATGATTAAATGAATAGTAAATGTATCCAAATTCGATTCGATTCATTTAATTTTGTTCAGTAAATGAATTAAATGGATATTCGTTTAATAAACAAATCAAATCCGAATCATGAGATTACTACTGGTTTAATAAATTCAAATCCATTGAATTTTGACCAAATTAATTCATTTATGATTTGATTTAAATTCAATTCATTTATATCGTTGTCTCCCTTTAACAAAGTATTTTTTTTTTCAAAATTTTTGGAAGTGCCATGCTATTTTAATTTGATCCATGGAAATAGGTCTTGACGTACTTGACAAACTTTAAATTAAGTTTATTGACTTATCTACGCCTACGAAGAGATATTAGGCTAGCAAACTATGAGTTGTACTTCAAGGACCAATAGCTTCTGATCTTGAGTAGATTTTGTTGTGAAAAATTTTAATATATTGGCAAGCGCACGAATCTAGAAATAGAGTAGTGGTAACGAGGTCGATCCCACAGGGATTGTTATAAATTGAAAAGTCTAATTTAAATCTAAAATTGATATTAATTCTAACCTAGTTGACCAAATTGAGTTTCTAAGAAAATTAAACCAATTTAAACTAAGGAAGCAATTAAAATAAAGGAGAATAAGATAAAAATTACGAAGGTTTAGGAATCCACTATTATTCAACTAGTAATTACCTAATTATTAATTAATCCCTAAATTTAGAGTGACAACTCGAAATCAATCTATATTATCTCATAAATATCACAATTAAGCCCAAATAAAATTAATCTTGTGTAGGTTCTTTTTCTACTTAATAGTATGACATCTAAGAATCCCATGTGAACATATTGAATAATAAAGAGTCAAAGTTTCTCTAAGTACTCTATGTAAACAATTTAATAAAAAGCATAGAATCAAAGATAATCATATATAAACTTTATAGATTCAAGCATAAATTTAATCGAATATTAATCCTAACAATCAACAATGCATGACAGAATTGATGAAAAGATTTTAATAATATCCAACTAATCATGTGAAATACAAATCATAATTATCAAAGAGTATATATAGGGAATTAATTAAATAAAAAGATAATTATTTCATTTAATGGAATTTCATCTTTAACCTCAACATAAGAAAATTAGTTAGACATACTTAAATTGGGAGCAACAAAATAAATAAAATCAG
The DNA here is from genome assembly GCA_002013955.2 of Citrus medica. Taxonomy (NCBI): domain Eukaryota; kingdom Viridiplantae; phylum Streptophyta; class Magnoliopsida; order Sapindales; family Rutaceae; genus Citrus; species Citrus medica. Next base: position 266,858 of record MKYO02026194.1, read on the forward strand.
CCATGGGAAAAGTAAACTGCTGCAGCTCTTCCTTTTCCTCTGTGTCGAATCGCGTTTGCTTCCTTTTTCTTCCTCTGGCGGCTGCCCTTCTCCAAAAGCCAAAAGCTTGCTTTTATATTACTCTTTAAAATGGATCCCACCGACCTTGTTATTTCTTAAGCCGAAAGGCTTGGCCTTTTAATTTTCTTTGCTCTCACTCACGTGTTCACCAATTAAGCTTGCACTAGGATTCCTTTTTCCACTTATGAAAGCCAAGTGTGGGTCCCTTTAAGTTGTTTTCCATGCATTACAATGCCATGCACGTCCAGGTCACTTGAAAAATTGAAAATCTTTTTTATTGCAAATTACCCTTGGCTTCACATGCTATAAACTCTTAATTGTGTCACGGCTTTGATTGATGCTTTCTTAAATTTGTTATTCTTTATGCACTTTTCATTCTTAATCTCCAATTAATTCCCTATTCAATAAAATAATTCAATTAATTAAAAATAACAAATAAAAATAAGTAGTAATTATATAATTAAAGGTAAAATATGTATATAAATTATGTTCATCATATTTTTAGTGTGATGTATTACGTATAATGTCATTTTTTTCATTAAAAAAATATGTATTTACGTGGTATTTGTTTTTTTTATTTTAGTCTGAAATTTAAATAAAATTAAATTAGTATGAATTTTAAATAGACGTGAATATTTGATTTTAAATAATATATTTGCTTTTTATCTAAATCCCCTAAAAAAATATCAACTTGTTCATTTTTTTAACTTTAAAAAACTAAAATCCTATATTTTTTACATTGTAATTGTACTATGTTTATATGTTAAAATTTTTCTAACCATAAAAGCCTAAACCCAAAATCATACCTTAAAGCATGAATTGAAATCCAATTCAATAAAAAAAATGAATATATATTATATAGATAACTATATAAAAAGTTTAAAAATAATAATTATGATGATGTGCATGGAAAATTCAAGAACTTAATGAGTGAAGTAACTATGATGATATGCATGGAAAATTCAAGAACTTAATGAGTGAAGTAACTATGATGATATGCATGGAAAATTCAAGAACTTAATATATGAAATAACTTAGCAAAATGAAAGGGAACGACTAGGGAAAAGAAAGATGAAGTTACGTTAGTTGGATAGCCATATGGCATATTTTGACTTTGGAGATAGGTATCAAAAATAAATAATAAAATATGAAAATAAATTATTAGTTTACTTATTCAAATAAAAAATTTTGGCTAATCAAACGGCCTTAGACTTTATTTCTTAAAATTAATAACAATAATATGATTTTTAAATAAAAGAAAATACAAAGACATTAAATTGTAATGTAAATTTTACATGGTTATTTCTGTTGGAGAAAAATCAGTTTTTTAAAACCTTTTAAGATCGCTCTTATACAATATATAAGAATTTGTAATTTAGAAATCGTATTTTGAAAATCCGATTTGGCTTTTTCCGCTGAAGTGATTTAGGCTCTCAGATCACGATCCGTCACCACCACTCCAGTTAGATCACAATCCGTCACCACCACGTTTGTTAAATCATGAACTATCACCAATGATCTTCCAGGTTATGACTCAGGTTTGATCTGTACTTGATGTGCGGGCGCCTTTATCACTACTAAAGTAACTAGCACGATAAAATTTTTCTCTCAACAACAGAGAGAAAAATCTTTTTCTCTGATCTGTATAAAATGACTGCTCTATTTCTTTTAAAGAAAATAAGACTTTTTATCACTCTCTTTAGTGAAAACCCTAGGCTCCAAATAATGAAAATCAAAAGCCACGTTACTTCCTTTTAATATAGGGGGCTCATATTGTAAAATAACATAAAGCCCCTTCATACAAGCATATTAAATGGAGCCTCCCACTAAATGATATATTTAGGCTTTTGACCCAAATAGCTAGTTATCTTTCTTATTAATCCAATAATGGTGTAGTCAATTAAATGAGCTAACCCGGGGATCATTTGGGAACATACAATAGTGGCTATAATAGGCTTATAATTAAACTAACCCAATTATTTAATTCCAAATCTACTCCACTAAAAAATTGAAACTGACCTCCATAATTATATGCTCGAATAATAATTCGCCCCAATCCACATTGATTTCTTTACTGCATAATCATTTGTACCGCATCGTTAATTAAATCGACATCTCAATTGTCCAATCAATTTAATTATATCTTATTCCTTGATACTTACTGGTTTTCTCTAATAATCATTTTCAACATACTAAATATGTTGACACACTCTGGCCAGAGAATTCTATAATCAAGTGCCAAAAACCCATCAAGAGATGTGTTGTACAAATTATATATTGTTAATTTATAACTCCAATACTCATAAATGCTTCCACCAAGATACCGAGCAATATAGACTACAAGTATGTGTCATGCCCATTGGTAACTCAAATTGAATAACAATTACAATCATGAAATCATAATTAACTCAAAATTAAGATTACAGTAAAATCAATGCCTATGAGATTTAATAAGTCTGACAGTTATTACAAAGTTAATTAAATCTCATATGTGATCCTGTTCAATATAGTCGTACTACATCAATAAATTCATACATGATTAAGACAATCATTTAATGAATTTATTACAGTCTATACCTAAATAAAGTGCCCAACTTTATTTATCAAATGCGAACTAAATTTATTTAATCATAAGATAATTTGTATTTATATCTTCTGTGAATTCACATGGTGATCACATAAATACATATAATATGATTAAATGGACTTTAATAAAAAATATTAATGCAATTAAGATATTTGAATAAAATACCACATTTATTTTATTAATCAGAAAAATTATTTATTACAATTAAATAAACACATATGCTTTTAAAGAGCATATTTTCTTAACAATTTATATGTAAGCCCTCCCCTCACTCAGGATCAAGATTCTCTTTTGATTTGATCTATTCTTGAGCAAAAATACATATGGTGATTGGTAGTTAATAAATAAATAAAAATAAAGAAGTTAAATTATATCCATATACTACCACTTAAAACACATGACATAAAATCTTTAAAAATTCATGAGAATTCAGAACACGAGAGAATTTTTTTCCCCTCACCCCCAACCCCAAGCAAGCGCAAGAGCAGGAAGTTGAAAGAACTATCCACCATCCACTATCCACGAAAACGGTACGAAATTGTTGTGCGTTATATCCTCAGTCAAAAACACAGCGTACTTTACCACTACTACCTTTTAAAATGGATTCTGAAAGAAAGTGAATGCGAGATTCGAGAGCTGCAAGAAAATTAAGGGAAACACACTGCAGAAACGAAAAAAGAACCTAGAGAAAGAAGAAGAAAGCAGTGGAAGCAGCTTCACTTGTGAGATTTGCATAGAACCAATGGCAGCAAGCAAGAAATTAAAGAACAAGAGTCGCTGCACACACCCTTTCTGTCAAGAATGCATAGCCAAGTACATACAAGTGAAAGTCCAAGACGACAACACAGCCAAAATCGAATGCACAGGATTAGACTGTAAGCATGATTTAGACCCTTTCTCTTGCAAACCCATCATCCCATCGAGTGTTTTTTCAAAATGGTGTGATGTTCTTTGCGAAGATTATGTTCTGGGGTTCGAGAGAAGCTACTGTCCCAACATAAACTGCATGGCTTTAGTGGTGAAGGAGTGTGAGAGAAATGGGACATTGAAGAAAGCTCAGTGCCCAAGTTGTAAGCAATGGTTCTGTTTTCAGTGCAAGTTGAAATGGCATGCTGGGTACAGATGTGAAGAAAGTGGGAACTTGAGGGACCCAAATGATATTATGTTTAGGCAGCTTCTGGAGACGATGAATTGGACTAGGTGCCCTGGCTGTGGCCACTGTGTTAAGCGCAAGAACGGCTGCTCTGTTGTCATGTGAACGCTAGTTTTTTTTTTTTTTGCCCCCCTAATTCCCTCGTTTGCTTGTTAACTATTAATTTCAAAAGCATAATTTTTTTCATCATCATTCATCAACATTATTTACTTTTTCAGATGCAAGACTCAATTTTGCTATAAATGTAGGGGAAAGTATCCGCTTGGATGTTTATGCTTTAGAAGTTTTGCATGCAACTGCAGGATAGCGTTTTCAATTTTATTCATGGCAGGATTTATATTTTTTCTAGCTTTTTTGATTGAGAAGTAAGTAGTTCGAAAATTTTCTTATAGCTTCAATGTTTGTACACTTATTATTATTATTTTTAGATTTGAGCGTCGATTGAAAGCGTTTGATCAGATCGGCACTTTTGGTGCCATTTTTATTTTTGGTGCCACTTTTGGTCACTCATCTCCTTTTATGCAGCAAATTTACCACATATAAGTACTAAGTCTGTTGCATTTATTGTAATTGAAGATGATCGAAGGACTGGCCCAGATCAAAGCTAAGCTTCTTCTTATGGCTGTGAGTCAATCTTCCTTTTTTGAAGAACTTACCATAATCTTTCTACTGTTGCTTACAAAGTTTAGTAATTACTGATTGTTCCGTACTTGATTATGAAGTTTAACAATGGATGATGACATGACGTTTAGTCTGCTAATTAGAATCACAATATTTGATATGTTTATATGTTTCTATCCTAAGATTTGGTAGGATTTCAATAATGACTCAGAATATGTTTTGGAACTATACACAATATATATCTCAGTAACAATATTATGATTGGCTTATGTGCTCTGCATGCGTCTGGTTATCTCTGCCATCAATGCCGTGTATGAATTCACTTTTCCATATGCTTAGAAAATTGTTCTGAGCTTACTGCATTCTTGTAGCTCTCCTTGTGCACTGATTTCTCTCAACAAGGTTATAACCAACTTTTCCATATGCTTAGAAAATTGTTATTTTGCGTCATTTTATTCTCCATCTGTGCAAATGGATGTAAACAGAATACTAATTGAAAGCATTATAAATAACTTGGTTTCATATTTTATCTAATTGTTAACTCATTATATTATTCATTACCTTCCTTGTATGTTATGAAAGTAGTAATGTTCAGAATCCACTCGCTGAGTTATATTACACTCATTTTGCTTTCTCATTTTCTGTATCTCTCAGGCATACGAGGAGTTACTTCTTACTGTTAGTATCCTTTTGTTGTGAGATTCGACTGCGTTGTCCTCCCTTCAACATAGTATGGGTGCTTTTCGAATTGAGGTTGGGTAACGGTAGTTTAAAAGTTACAGCACTAAGGTGTTTAGTAAATATTAATTTTTGTAACTTGAAAGATATGATTTTTCACTTATATCATGAAAAATCTATTATATCTTTAATAATCTTGTCAAAAATATTATTTAAAATTTATATTTATTATAAATTATTAACTTTTATTTCATATTTATAATTTTTTTTCCACAACAACTGTAACTTAAAAGTTATAGTACCTCAATACTAAAAAAAACTTATATTCTAGTTGTCACTTATCAACTATTTATTGTAGTATCACACACAGGTAGCTTTGATGCATATAAAGATTTTGATCACCATATGTATCACGTCTTACTTAGAGATGTTGTGACGGTCATGACTCGTGAACAATTACAATGCAGTGTTGTATGTATCTGCCTCCCATTTTCTATTAAAATCTAAGGTTTCTATTTTTCTTTTTTTTTTCCTCAAAGTTTTCGTTGTCAACCCCTTAACTTAGGCTCCGTTTAGTACTCTAGTATTGCCTTCAGGCCATAATTTTTGTGAAGAGCAAGCTTCGACTTTTAAATAAAAGTTAAAGTAAATACAAGTTTTTCATCAGATAACTATAGGTCAAAATATCATTAACTTCCAAAACTATAATTAAAGTTAAATAATTGTAGTTTAATAGCCAAACGGAGCATGATTTTGTAATTGCTTAAGCTTAACACCCTCAAGTTTTCCATTGTACCTGAGCTTACAGTGAAAAAGTTGGGGGTATACACAACATATTATAAGTTGGGGGTTAAACAAAAACTTAAAAGATCAAGAATATCTGAAGGTTGATGATATTTCAATCTCATTTATTTTGTAATACAAACCAATTATAAACGCACCCCCCCCCCCCAACACAAAAGCATTGTAAATCATATTATTTTATAAATAAACGTCTCTTATTTCCAAACTACTCTTACGTCAACATTTTTTTTTCTCTCTCTTCTCTCTCCATTCACCGTAAACATGCTTCCAAGCTTTAAAAGAAAGCCAAGCACACAAAACTACAAAAGGAAGCAACAGGCCATCATCCTCATGAAGAAATTTGCGACTATCATTTGAGTTTTGACACAAATTCTCGTTATTTTGCTGAATTTATTTTATTATTGAGTAGTGACAAACTAGTGGAACTTGGAGGTGATTAACTCAGTTAAATTTTGAAACTAATTTTTCACTAAGAGACACGATTCTTGTGCATCCATTAGGTGATTTTATGCTCCATTCATCACCCATAACAACATGGACTAGATTGCTAATGCTTCTAATTGTTCTATTGTACTTTAAGAAAATGAATGGTTTAAAATAAAAATAAAAAGACATAAATGAATATAATAGAGTAGCTCAATTGCGACACCCATAGAAATCAACAATAAAGGTTTTAGTTTGATAAGGTTATGGAAAGGTCTCAGTCAACTAAATAAAACGAGATTGAAAATGTGGAGCACAATATATGAAAGGTAAATTTATAACAATAAAAAGTTTTAGTAATTGGGGTGGAGTTATACAGACAGTAGGGGAAGAATATCTAAACCCTAACCTTAAACTATTGTTAATTAATCTCAATTTATTCCCATGCTTTTGTTAAGAAGATCAAAAAATTTCATCAATCTACTTTCATTTTTTTCTCATCTTTAAAAGAGAGAGAGAGAGAGAATATACTAAAATTTATAATAATTTGTAAGTATTTTGAAGATTTTTATTTTACAAGGAGTAATGCAAAATTCATCCAAAATTTAATTTTTTTCAACAACAGTAAGGTCACAAGTGTCATTCAACAAAAAGAGTGGGTAGCAAAAAAAGGAATAACAGTTGTTCGCGCAAAAATTAATGTCGCCCAATGCAAATGGGATTAGAGATGGCAAAAGTCCGGGTCGGGTCCGGGTTTGGGGCTGCCCGGGACCGACCCGGATGTCAAACGTAGCTACCTGGACCCGCACCGTGCCCGAAATTTTTCTATGCGGGCCGGGCACATGCCCGGCACTATCCGGGTACGGGTTTTTTTCCGGGTTTTCTCTACCCGGATTTGAGTGATGATGACAGAATCAGAAAAATTGTTTCAACTGTGACCCCAATGCCCCTTTCAATCAATCCCAGGTCCCTTCACTCTCTAACCTCCCCTTTTTATTGTTATCATCACACTAGCTACCTCCCTGTTACCTATGTAAAAGTAGATTCCGTTAACTAATTTATATTTGTTATATGTTTTTTTATTTGTTATATTTTGTTTTTTTTTCAATTATGGTATATAGATATCAGACCTGCGAAGCAGCATGCAAAAGAATTGGCCAACACTGGCTTGCCCAAGTGGGAATGGCATAACATTTTAGAATGCTTACATCACTCACCTCCACATAACAAATGTCGAACATTATTCATTAAAAAAATAAATTCAACGAATACCACCTGAAGAGCGCGATCAAGAGCATCGGAGCCAACGGGATGAGGGCCCAGTTCAGTCAACGCTTTGACGTGCTTGATAGCCTCAAACTCGGAGAATCCTCTTTTGCCGGCCTGTTCGGCGGTGAGAGGAGGAGGCATATGCTCGTACTGATAGTAGTAAACGCCGTAAGTGGCGTAGACGAAGGCCGCAAACGCAACCGTCCATGCGAGCCCCGATCGCTTGGAGCTTCTCACGTCAACTGTCAATACTGCATCGCCATCGGTGAAGGATGGGTGGTGGCTGTTGGTGGAGAGACGGAGGGAGGAGGTGCCGATTCTGAGACTTGTCGCAAATTCGCGATTTAGGGTTGGCGGGTTGGGTTCGGGGGAAATTGGGCAAAGGAAAATGTAATTTTTGTTTTTATATTTTCCTTTTTTTTTACTTAATAAAAAAGCGGGCACAGGTCCGGGTTCTGGGTTCTTGGTGTTGTGACCGGACCCGTGCCCGGAAACAGCCGGGCATTGAAAATCAATGCCCGGATCCGCTTTTTTTATGCATCCGGTCTGGGTTTTACCCGAACCGAATGTGCCGGGTCCGGTCCGGGCGGGCTTTTCTGCCATCTCTAAATGGGATATCGAAAAAGCCCTAACAAAATATAATCCTAAAGAGGGAGGAATCATAAGGCCCACAAAGGAAAGATTAGTCAATGCAAATAAACCGTCCAAAAGGGGCCCAAACTGATACAAAATTGACCAAGTCAACCGAACCACATCAATCCAAAGCGAACACCACTTTTACGACGACGTTTGTTGAAGCTTTGTAATACATTCCAAGTTTTATGTGAGGAGGTTCCCTAGTTGCTAAAATTCGAAAGCTGTACCTGTTAATTTGATCATCCTTCATATTGTTACTTTCTTAAGAGGCGTGATCCGACAAACTTTCAAAACCGGTCCTCTAAGATTAGGGATGGCAATGGGGAGAGGAGGCGACCAATCTCCCTGTATCTATCCCCAATATTTTGCGTATGTCTTCGTTCCCTCTCCGTTTCTGTCAGAATTACTAGAGAGAATTCGCATCCCCTCCCCGAATAATAACAGAGGATCTCCGATGGTCCCTGATCTCCGAATAACTAATACATTTTTTTATTTTCGATTTTGAGTTAATCATATTAAAATAAAAAATTCAAATAAAAGTAAAGTTCGAAATATATCTTCCATTAATATCCATTACAAAAGTCACATACATTAAATTAGTAAGTAACGCAACATGCAAGGGATACAAACTTTTTTTACAAACTATCATGAACAAATTAATAGTCTAATACAAAATTGTTATAAATAAAATCAAATTTAGATTCAAAATTAACTTTTTCAATGGTGGCGTTGGCACTTTATAAATGTGAACTATTCCTTTTACAACACAATAGTTAAGTCGAAGCAAATCAAGAGCAAATATTAGATTAGATTAGCTATTAAAATTGTGATTCGCTGTGGGCAATTATAACATCTAAAAATAAATAAAAAATAGATTTAAGTTTAAAATATTTAATGAATATTAAAATTAAAATAAAAGTTTTGGGCTAATAGAATATGTCCGGTCTTTTTAATGTCCTAAATAAAAATTTAAGACTTTAATTAGTTAATTAGGCCTAAAAGTTTAATAATATATATATTTTGATATTTGTTATTTTTACCAATATTTATAATTTTATTATTTATTTACTAGTAATTTTAAAAAATAAAAATAAAATTAAAAATTAAAATGGGGAAGTGGGTAGGGGATGGGGGATGGGGATTCCACCTCATCTCTGTCCCCTCCCCGAATAAGAAATTGGGTAAAAAAATTTTCCCATCCCTTCCCCGAATAAGAAATTGGGTATGAAATTATCCTCATACTCTTTCCGAAACAAGAAAATTCCCGAAGATACCCGTTCCCGTGAAGATTTTTGCCATCCCTATCTAAGATCACTAAATAACTAAATAATTAAATAATGAAGAAATGTGAAGTATAATTTCCTATTGTCTAAGTCAAGGGCGACTTGGTCATTTCATAGTGGATATAGAGTTTGGCCCGACCATGTTCACAAATTCGAAACCTTGCATGTTAATTTGATTATCCTTGAAACTGTTGTTGGGTTCTTGTTAAAACAAACGTTTACTTTCTTAAGAGGAATTATTAGACAAACTTAAACCGATTCTTTTAAACTTCTTAATTAATACCAGTTAAAGAAGAAATGTGATTTATATTATTTGGTCTATGTTGTTAAAAGAGTATACAGGAACCAGGAAGCATATTTTTGACTTATTGTGCACCCAAATATTCAGAATACGCTATAAAGAAGTTATATGATTAAGTTACTTCATATGTAGATGTAGGAACTTTTTTTTTTTCCTCAATTTTTTTAAATTATGTTCAACCTATTTTATCTAAAAATCACCACATCACATTTTACAATTAAAAAAAAAACAGTTGTAAGAGTCATAGCTATTAATGAAAGTAGAAATAAAATTTTCCTTATAGGGTCAATAAAATACAAACATTTCACATTAGAGTTGCATAGCTTGCAGTCAAGGTTGTTAGGTAAACCTTTCTTAGTAGTACTTCGTAACTCATTAAGTAGTATGCTAGTAATCCTAATTAAGAAAGAGGGGAAACCAAAAAAAAAAAAATTATCCTAACATGTTCGATTAAAGTTGTAAATTTGATCACGTCGTGGTAGTTCAATTCGGAAAGGGTAAACATTTGAGTTCTAGTTACATCCTAACTGAGTTTAGTAACAAAAAAAAAAACAATTACTTAATTAAGTTTTCCTGGACCACCGAACCATAATCCATCTACATGTCGATATCTGTTGAGCAAATATCATATAAATCTATTATGTGGGTGATCGAATGAAGTAACAGATAATTTTACTGGTATTACAATTCAAATATTAATAACTAGCATCATGTTAAAAGTATTTAAAAAAAAAAGAGAATAAGTAAAATTATTGGACTAAGAATACAAGCAGTAAATTTTTGGTGTATGGTGTATGAATGAGTTGTTATTTGATGATTTGATTCACATGGGCTAGGATTTTAGCTTCAAGGCGAAAACGATGTTCTTCTTTAGTCACATAATACATAAATATCAACGTACATCATCAATTAACTTGCTAATTTTAATTCCCTGTACTTTTCTAAATTTATAAGACTATTTCCTAATTAAAAAAAAAGGAGAAGAAGGAGGGGG
>MKYO02026205.1:0-58378 GCA_002013955.2 Citrus medica
GTCATCTTCCCAATGACCAAGAATTGTGACTTAGCTAGGAAGTCTTTTATTGCTCTCTCAGCTTGTATTAGATATGAAGAACAAGTGGCCCAATTCGAAAAGGACTACTAGCTTGTAGAGAGTTAATTATAGGGGGTGATCTCTAGGTTAGATTTAAGATAGAGAAGTAGGATGCTGAGAAGAAGGAGTTGGAAAGTAAGCTAATTATGGAGAAGATCTCCTAAGAGATTTAGAAGCAAAGTTAACAACAAGTGTTGGACCATAAACTTGATCCAAGATGAATAAATTCAATCCCAACTCATGGAAGGTTCCATGAGTAGGTATGGTTGGTGAGGTTTGAATTATTTATGTTAGGTATGGTAAGTGTGGTTGGTGAAGTACGTGAGTGGTAGGTTTTAATGAATGGTGAGGATTTGTGTAGTAGTTAAATAAATGAATGGTTGTGATTAGTTTGTTTCATGTATAAATACACCATCTTCCCTTTCATTTATGTATCAAGTAAAGTAACAAAATCTCTAAGGTGTAGAGAGTGAAAAATAAGAGTTGTAACTTGTGAGGAGTGTTGTTGAAGAAATAAAATACCGGGTCTTTTTAGTGTTTAATTTGTTAATTCTCAAAAAATGTGATATCAGAGCTAGTGTTCTATGCTATATATAGTCATACAGCATATCAAATCGAAGATTACGACGAGAGGAATGTGATACCACAATAATCATCTCGATCGGAGCCCGGACGTACCCACACTTACCGCCGAACATTTTCTGTCATGAAGTTGAGTCGACTCACCGAGTTAAACCAAACTAAACCGAACCTAACCAAGCCGAGCCGAGCATAACTGAATCAAATCGAACTGAGCCAACTCAAGCAGAACCAAGCCGGACCGAACCAAGACTACTAACCCGACGTTGATCGTTGACTGAAAGTTGACCATTGACCAAAAGTTGACTCGAGTCCTTCCCAAGGTTTTTCGACGTGCCGAATTCATCTGTTCATTCAGAATCTCCAAATTCTCACTTAATTTGTGAGTTATGGCAAATGGTGGTATAATGTCATTTCAAGTTCCACAATTAAAGGAAAGTAAATTTGACAACTAAATTATTAAAATGAAGGCTCTACAACTAAGTGAATCTATGAATGGCAATGTCGCTTTTGGAGATGAATCAAAAGTACCAGTGAAGGGTAGAGGTAACATTCTTTTTCGTACAAAAGATGGTAGCCACCAAATAATTTCTAATGTTTACTATGTGCCCAATATGAAAAGCAACATCCTTAGTTTGGGTTAACTCTTGTAAAAAGACTATGATATTCACTTAAAATATTGTAGTCTTTTCCTGAGAGATGACAAAGGAAATCTAATTACAAAGATGAAAATGTCAAAAAATAGAATGTTTCCTTTAAGTATTCAAAATGATGTTGTAAAATGTCTCAAAGCCTACCACAAAGATCTATCCTGGACTTGGCATCTTCGATATGGGCATCTCAACTTTGAAGAACTGAAGCTACTATCCAAGAAGAACATTGTGAAAGGCTTACCATACATCAATCACTCTAATCAACTTTGTGAAGGATGTTTACTTGGCAAGCAGTTAAAAAAGAGCTTTCCAAAGGAGTCAAACTCAAGAACTCAGAAGCCACTCGAGGTTATTCATACTGATGTGTGCAGTCCATTCAAATCAAGCTCCCTTGGCAAAAGTAAATACTTCACTCTTTTCATAGATGATTTTTCAAGAAAAACTTGAGTGTATTTTTTTTAAGCAGAAATCAGAAGTCTTTGAAGCTTTCAAGAAATTTTAAGCTGCAATGGAAAAAGAAAGTGGATACTATATTAAAGCCATGAGATCTGATTGAGGTAGAGAGTTCACTTCTAAAGAATTCGCAGAGTTTTGTGAAGCAAATGGAATTCGACGGCCTTTGACAGTTCCAAGATCTCTACAACAAAATGGTGTTGCAGAAAGAAAGAACAGAACCATCCTCGACATGGTAAGAAGCATGCTTAAAAGTAAGAAGATACCTAAAGAATTTTGGGCTGAAGCTTTTGCATGTGCAATCTATTTATCCAATCGATCTCTAATAAGAAGCGTATGGGGCAAGACGCCACAAGAAGCTTAGAGTGAAAGAAAGCCCCACATTACCCATCTAAGAGTTTTTGGAAGCATTACCTATATACATATACCAGAACGAAAGTAGAGCCAAAATGGATGACAAAAGTGAGAAGTTCATCTTTATCGGCTATGACAATAATTCCAAAGGACACAAGCTTTACAATCCAAACAATAGGAAGATCGTGATCAGTCGAGATGTAGTTTCTCATGAAGAAGGAGAATGAGATTTTGGCTCTGGTGTGGATGACTTCAACTTCTTTTCCATTGAAGAAGATGATCATACACAGATAAAATGAGTAGAAGAACAACAAGAGCCAACTACTCCACCTATGTCACCAGCATCAAACACATGTGGAGATTCACCACCATCTTTCTTAAATGAAAGAACTGAATAATGTACAAGGAGTCTTCAAGATCTCTATGAGGTAACTGAGAGACATAATAATCTCACTCTTTTTTGTCTCTTTGCTGATTGTATGCTAGTTAACTTTCAAGAAGCTGCACTAGATGAGAAGTGGAGAATTGCAATGGTTAAAGAAATCAAAGCCATTGTGAAGAATGATACTTGGGAGCTTACTACACTTCCCAAAGGGCATAAGGCGATTGATGTCAAATGGGTGTACAAAACGAAAAGAAATGCGAAGGGAGAAATTGAAAGTCACAAGGCGAGGCTAGTTGCAAAAGCCTATAGTCAAAAGGCTGGCCTAGACTACAAGAAGGTATTTGCTCCTGTAGCTCGACTTGAAACTATTAGACTTATTATTTCTTTGGCTGCTCATAACAAATGAAAGATTTTTCAAATGGATGTGAAGTCTGCTTTCTTGAATGGATTTCTTGAAGAAGAAGTTTACATCGAACAACCATTGGGCTATGTGGTGAATGGATATAAAGATAAAGTTTTGAGATTGAAGAAAGCTCTTTATGGGTTAAAGCAAGCACGAAGGGCATGGAATAGCATAATTGACAAGTATTTTTAAGAGAATAGCTTCACCAAATGCCCATATGAACATGCTCTCTACGTCAAAGAAAAAAATGGATACATTTTAATTGTGTGCTTGTATGTGGATGATCTCATCTTCACTGGAAGTAATCTAAGTTTGTTTGAAGAGTTCAAGAGAGTGATGATCAAAGGGTTCGAGATGACTGACATCGGACTGATGACATATTATCTCGGCATTGAAGTCAAGCAAAAGGAATAAGGCATATTTATCTCCCAAGAAAGCTATGCAGAGGAGATTCTAAAAAAGTTCAAGATGAATGATTGCAAGCCTATAAGCACGCTAGTGGAATGCAGAGTCAAGTTATCCAAACACAATGAAGGCAAGACCAGATATTCTTTATGTTGTTGGACTTATGAGTCAATACATGGAGAATCCAAAGACCACTCATTTTAAAGCTGCAAAAAGAATCCTTCGCTACATCAAAGATACAATTAATTTCGGCTTGTTATACTCATTTTCTAATGATTAGAAGCTTGTTGGATATAGCGATAATGATTGGGGTGGAGATGTTGATGATCGAAAGAGCACCACAGGATTTTGTATTCTTTATGGGAGATACTACTTTCATATGGATGTCAAAGAAGCAACATATTGTCACGATATCCACTTGTGAAGCTGAGTATGTAGCTACCACATCAAGTGTTTGTCATGTAATTTGGCTCAGAAATTTGCTGAAGGAGTTGGGTTTACCACAAGAAGAGCCAACCGAGATTTGTGTTGATAACAAATCAGCAATTGCCCTATCCAAGAATCCAATTTTTCATGATCGAAGCAAACACATAGACACTCACTATCATTTCATAAGAGAGTGTATTGCAAGAAAAAAGTACAAATCAAGTATGTAAAATTACAAGATCAAGCAGCTGATATCTTCACCAAGCCACTCAAGCAAGAAGACTTCGTAAAATTCATAAGTTTCTTGGTGTCACCGGATCAAGTTTAAGGGGGCTGTTAGATCATAAACTTGATTAAAAATAAATAAATTCAAGTCCAACTCATGGAAGGTTCCATGAGTATGTATGGTTGGTGAGGTTTGAATTACTTGTAGTAGGTGTGGCAGGTGTGGTTGGTAAAGTAGGTGAATAATAGGTTTTAATGGATGGTGAGGATTTGTGTATTAGGTGAATAGATGAATGGTTGTGATTAGTTTGTTTCATATATAAATACCCCCTCTCCCCTTTGGTTTAATCATCAAGTGAAGTAACAAAATCTCTAAGTTGTAGAAAGTGAAAAATAAGAGTTGTCATTGGTGAGGAGTATTGTTGAAGAAATAAAATAGTGTGCTTTGGAGTGTTATGTGTGTTAATTCTCCAACAGAAAACCCTTTCCTCATCCATAGCCTTCTGCCAATTCTCCTTATAAGGACCTTGAATAGCTTATTTAAAGGTCTTAGGTTCTTCCACATTAATTTCCTGTGTAGCAGTTAAAGCAAAAGCAATCATGTCTACATAAACAAATCTCTTAGGTGGCTTCATAGTTCTTCTCATTCTATCCTTGGTAAGTTGGTAACTTTGTTCTTGAGGACATGAATCTGTCTGTATTGGTTGAGTTCCCATTGTGTTGTTTGGATCAATATTAGCATCTTTAGAATATGCAACTCCTTTAATGCTTTTATGACCAGAAGCCTCCACCACAAACTCCACTATCTCAAAAGTTTTTGTATCAAAATTTGTTTCCTCAATAGGTTGTCTCTTTACTATTAATTCATTTTCATTAAAGATGACATCTCTACTTATTATGCATTTTGGAGGATTTAGGTCAATACACCACATTTTGTATCCTTTCACACCTTCTAGATACCCTATGAATACCCCTTTTCAATGCTCTAAGTGCACGTTTCCTTTGTCTTATATGAACATAATCAGAACAACCAAGGGCCTTCAGGTTACCATAGCTAGCTAGTTTGCCTCCCCACATCTCAAAAGGTGTCTTGAACCTTATAGCTGATGATGGACTAAGGTTCACTAAATATGTGTGAAGTAAAAGTTATCTTGAACATTTTATGGTTGTAAGCAGAAAGAGGAGACTGGTGTTTGAAGCAAATCTTGAGTAAAGCCATCTAAAATTAATTGAATATAAAAAAATCCTTATTACTGATATGAATTAAGCAAATGTAGCAATCAATTTTAAAAATTATCAAGCAAATTGGAATAGGAGCATCAATATTCTTAGAATTCCGAATCAAAGTGCAAAGGCTGATTTGCAAAATGCATCCCATCAGAGGTTTTCTAATGAAAATTTAGAAGAATATAATGAGGAAAAGGATGCTACTACTAGAGATGCCTAAGATCACAATGATCACAGGTAAGATGTCCAATCAAGTATTTTAATTTAATTTTGTTTTGTTTTCAACTTTTAATGTTAATTCAAGTTTTATAAAAAGTAGGTAATTCACTACCTACCTCTTTCGGTCTCAATTGTTAGATATTTAGGATTGTCATATATTATCAAATAAAATATTTTTAACTTTTATCTAATTATAAAAAAATTAAACAACATGGTCACTTAAAGTGAACATCAATAATTAGATCACTAACAATTCTTAATTAATTAAACACTTAAATTTACCTATTACTCACTTTTTTAAATTAGCTATTACGAACATATTTTAGTTGTCATGTACTATCAACTCTAAACAACCAAAGGTATAGTGCATCATAAATGATCATAAATGAAATTGCTCATGATCACACCAAGATGCACAAAAAAAATGAAAAAAAATAAATACAAAAACAAATTCCTTGTGAAAAACACATTAATGCCATTATATTTTGCATTTTAAAGAGTTAGAGTTCATAATTTTTATCATGATCAAATAACTAAATTAGAAGAAAAAAAAAATGTCTCAAGAAGTGTTTATACGCCATTATGGTAAAAATAAAATATAGCATATATTTATAATGGAAACCCATGGAGCTATGATCTAACAGTTAATAATAAACCTTCACCGCATTAGATTTTCATTTGTTGCATTGTACATTGGGTACTTTTGTTTTAAATATATTTTACAACCAACAAAATGTGATCAATGATTGATATGAAAAACAATTTATCTTAAAAGGCATTTGATACAATCCAAAATGCATACATTATTATATTAAAAGATTTTATGCTCTTACATGTTATGTGTATAAGTTACAAGATAACACCCCTAATGTTGCTCACATAATCTATCTAATAATATGTTTTTAGATTTCAATTCTCAATAGACAATAGGCACTAGCTTTGAGTTGTATACGAATGCAAGCTCCGAAGCTACTTCATCAACAAATTTTACACCAGACAACTATAAATACTGCAAGGACCTACATCTATCTATTACATAATCATGCAAAGACTACTCAAGTCCATCTTAAACTGATAATTTATAAGTACCTCAATGTCTTACAAATTTTCTATTATTTTTCATAAAATGAATGTAACAACACCACACAAGAAATTCAACACTGCACTTCTCAACATAAACGCGTCTCTCAGCAGAAATAAATGGTAAAATAAATTAACTAAAATTGTCCACCTCTGGTCAAATCATTTAAATGTCTAATATTTTTCTTAGAATCTTCTTTAGTCTTTACCTAAACTGAATCGCATGACCCACATACAACAAGTAGCATGTCATTATATTTTCAAAATTTTGCTTAAAATTTTTGTTATAAAAAAAAAACTTTATTTATTGCTGCTCGAAAAAAACAACATAATTTGTTTGACGTACTTGGTGTTGAGTCTATTGAGTCTTTTTCAAATTGATTATAATGAATATTGATGAATTAAGCACCAAGAAATTCAATTGAATCAAGAAACCAGAACCAGGATCATAATTCAGAACAAGAACATAGATGGATTTACAAATGACTTTGCATAGATCAGAATGAAATAGATTCTATGAAAATTAATGAACAAATGAACAAGAAAGACATTGTACATCAGGCACTACTCATCAGCTTCTATATGTACTGATGTTTTTGGAAACGTCCCTTCAACTGAAGTCAATATGCACAACGACTCTGAACTTCTTCATATTTTCATTTAAGTCCACAAACTCATATACATATATCTCTACACTTGGATTACACTCATTAGCATGCACCAACAAAAACAAAAACTCAACATCATAGGTCCCTAAATGATTTTGGTATATGAACTATCCTTATTTTTAACTATGAAATGGTATTTTTTTACTTCTGAATAGGTTATTTATAAAGTTAACCTTGAATCTGCTACAAGCTAATTGCTGGCTCAAATTCTTCCTATTCACTTGTGTTTCCTCTTTTTTTTAAATTTTTAACCCTCTTAACACCCCTAAAAATCGAACTCGGATTTTGGTAGAGACTACAGCTGCACTACAACCAACCCGACCACGTCCTTAGGAGCCACTTGTGTTTCCTCGTTATATAAACTTCACTTCTTTATATAAACTTGGAGTTGAGCCATGAAAGGGGCGTAAGTCAATATGAAAAACTAGTAAGGAATGAGCTTTCAACAAATTTAAAGCCAGTAGAATGCAAACAACAAATCTTGTTGAAGCAACGCTTCATCAACTTCTTCAAGTAAGTCTTCAGTAAGTTTTCTTCAAGTAGCTGACACAACTTTTGCCTTTTAGATTTGGTGTTTTCATTAAAAGGTTGAGTTTATACTGAAAAACTCATTTCCAGTAGTTTGCTAAGATACCAAAAGCATTGGCTCCAATATCATAGGAACTCTATCCTTTTTTAATTTTATTACAAGTATTTAACAGAAGATTCAAGCTAAAAGCTATAGCATCTACCATCTGCTACACATAAACAACCAAGAAAACATTCTAAAAGAAAGAAATATTCAACCCGACTAGAGCAAAACCAATTCTTGAGGCAAATGCTATTACATAAAAGCGTGATTAAAATTATCAATGTGGTCGTGATCCAAATTTGAATCGTGGTTGTGATCATGACCATGGTTATAATTATGATCATCATTGCAATCACAATCGCCGTTATAGTCTTAGTTATGATTATGAAAAAAAAAATTGTTATCATCCTCATGGTGGTTACAACATAAATTAGTAGAAGAGGAAGAATGATGATGATGGAGAGGCCCAAGAAAATGAACAGGAAGAGACATATCATAGGTGTATGACAAAAGGCCGTTTTTGGAGATCTTATCATACACCTAGATATGATGTTGATTTGTATCAAGCATCCTAGAGAAAAAAGGAAGGAGCACCAAGATAAATTGTATTGATCCCAATGATAGCACACATCCGGATATTTTAAATTTTTTTATCAATTATGAAACGTATATAAGTGACTTAATTGGTGATGGAGACATACATACTAATAAAGATTTTTATGAATTTTATGTTTCTATCTGCTTTGTTTTATATTTGATAAATGACAATGTCTAGTATATGTTTTCTCTTAATAAGATTTTTAGCAACTTCTTATTATATGATAAGATAAATTTTCCCTCCATTGGGAGTAAGAAAAGATTTTTAGGAACTTTCGTGATGCACCCATAGTTGCATCTAGAGAAGCTAAGTCACATATCCAGCTGTGAAATGACCCTCGGCCGAGTGGCTGTTTTTGTTGAACAATCTATTAAAATAGAAACTGATAAATTGTCTATGGGATGCAAACCGTGATAGACCACTTGGTTTATTAGATTCTTGTTCCTCGAAAAGGAAATATTATTTATCGAGATCCTATGATAGTAATTGTATGAAACTGCTACTTTAGCGTCTAATTATTTTGATGCTCGAATTGTTGCATCTTTAGAGCAAAATGAATATCCTATGAAGTAGATTGCTCCTTCAAGATCTAATCATATTGATGCTCGAGCCGTTGGTCTCTTAGAGCAAAATATCCTATGACATTTGATGCATAAATTGCCCCTTTAGGATCAAATTACATTTATTGCTTGTAATACCCTACTCTACAAACGTTTATCTCTTAACTAAGCCTTAAAAATTGATGCAGCGGAAGTTTAATGTTCAAAATATTCCGTTGATTCTAGAGAATACCAGAACAAAAGAACAACCAAATTCACATTGATTCAAAAGAATACCGCGAATTTAGGGGTTAAGACTCGTTGATTCAGAATACCGAGAATTAACTGTTCAAATACTCACAAAGAGATTTAAAAATTAAAATATTATTAAACTCAAAATTCTTGCTTGTAAAAGCTACAAAACACACTTATTTATACTAAGTAAGACTTATCCTAATATGATTAGAAAACCTATTTTAATAAGACTTATACTTAAATTAGGAATATTACCCAAATAAGCAATACCTAAACAATAAGATTCTAAATAGGAAACCAAATTAAACTAGAATATAAATTAATTAAAATATTCTTAAATATTATACATTTAAATATAATTAGGATTTCTTCAATTTCTTGCTCTGCATCATTCCCGCCAGGTTGGAGAAAATTCGTCCTCGAATTTTGTATGTTGTAGTCTTCAAGAACATCTTCATGTGCATAAGGGTTAATTTTTTAAAACAGAGCTTTGACATAGACGATGAACTTTAAACTTTCCAACTTTTGTAATAACGTCCATCCAATCACTCTAATAGCGTAAAATAAACTCTTCTATCAACAACTTCTCCAATAATGTCTTCTCGTATTGTTCGTGTCGAACTTCAACATAGTTAAGAAAAAACGATTTCTTCTCATAATCCACTAACTCTTGAAAAATATCACAACTCTTTTTGTCTTCTTTTGCCAAATCAAGAGAACAATAAGAGATTATATCAACAACTATCTCTCTTTCCTGCACACGATCAAAAGATGGATAAACAATGACCTATTCTCGTGCCACAATATCAAGATACTCATCAAATTTCGGCAATTGATCCAAATCAATGTTTTTGTGTTGAGGATTTGTTGTAGACACAAATGGCCAATTAATATTCTCCTTGGAAGGAATAATATTGTCGAGAGAAACAAAGTTACCATTTTCCTCATTATCCTCGTAACAAACATCATCGTGAACAACTTCATCAAATCCATATGCCTGCTTTATGTGTAAAGATTTTATATCTTGAAGTTTCTCTAAATCTTTAGAAATCGAGCGCAAAATCCTCAACATCTTAACTAAAACATCTCTCAAGATGAAATCTTCACGTTGATGTTGTGATTTCATGATATAATTTTTTTTCTTTTTTTATTTTCTATCTACTTTTTTCTTTTTTTCTAGTGGTTGTTTGGGTTTTTTTGTGTGCTAAGATCATAAAAAGGCAATAATGGTATAAATGAAAGAATTGGGTCAAAATTGTGAATAAGCAAAAGTTTTAGATTTCCGATGACGGTGGTCGGAAATCGAGTAAGGATGGGTGGATCTAAAAGATTTTGGGTTGGTGAGTATGATGGTGGTGGTGGTTTGTCCAAAAAGTTGGTGTTTTG
The DNA here is from genome assembly GCA_002013955.2 of Citrus medica. NCBI lineage: Eukaryota > Viridiplantae > Streptophyta > Magnoliopsida > Sapindales > Rutaceae > Citrus > Citrus medica. The sequence continues at coordinate 10,487 of MKYO02026205.1, forward strand.
GCCGGAATTTGGAAATAAAGGCGGCGATTTTGTTGTTGGCTTGATTTCTGGCGATCAGTGCGTCGATCGGTGGTGTTAACCGACTAGGAAGGTTGAGCTCGAGGAGAGGAGTTGATTGATGGTGGTTGTGCTGGCCAAAACGAGGCAGAAATCGGTGAATGACGGCACGGTTAGCGCGACTGTTTTGGTTGTTTTTCCGACGATCTATGGCTAATCGACAGTGTCCGACGCATGGGGTTTGATGGCCGGCTTGCTTTGTATCTGATGATGGTGGCTGATCGTCTTAATGGCCAAGGAAAACCAACGATGGCAGGTGTGGAAAGGTGGCTGACGCGGCTGTCGTTTCTGCTGGCTCTGATACCAAGCTGATGCAACAAAAGTTTAATGTTCAAAATATTCCGTTGATTCTAGAGAATACCGGAACAAAAGAACAACTAAATTCACGTTGATTCAAAAGAATACCCTGAACTTAGGGATTAAGACTCGTTGATTCCACAGAATACCAATAATTAATTGTTCAAATACTCACAAAGAGATTTGAAAATTGAAATATTATTAAACTCAAAATTCTTTACTTGTAAAAGCTACAAAACACACTTTTTATATTAAGTAAGACTTATCCTAATATGATTAGAAAATCTATTTTAATAAGACTTATACCTAAATTAGGAATATTACCCAAATAAGCAATACCTAAACAATAAGACTCTAAATAGGAAACTAAATTAAACTAGAATACAAATTAATTAAAATATTCCTAAATATTATACATTTAACTCTAATTAGGATTTCTTCAATTTCTTGCTCGGCATCATAAATTCAGAGAGAGCAAAATATATAGAGAGATAATGAAAGAAAGAGACAAAGATGAAGAGAGAGAAGCTGAAACAAGCCAACCCAATACCCGATTTTAAACCCGGCAATCGTTCCATTTTTCGACCACATCACCGGCAACGAAAGGTATTGATCCGACCCTCAGGCAAAGCCAGTTATCCCTGCACTATCACTCTTGCTGGAAATCAGCCTACGACTACTGCACGAACCTGTGTTAAGTCATGGAGAACGCTGCTTTAAGTCGGTGAGTTTTTTTCCAGATTTCGGTCATGCTATCACTTGGCTTTTGTCCCTCCACAACCACCAGGAGTAGCCAGATTATCATTGATCGGCCATTGAAGTTTCACAGCTCTCAAAGCTTGATTCAATGACATGGCCGCACATTGGACCACACTGATTTAGAGCCAGCTAAAGTCACTATCTAGACTTCCCCATCACTATTGGTTAACTTTTGATCACCGTTGACCGGTGAGGATGCTTTTGGTAATTTTTTAATTCGAAGATAATTTGGTAACTTATGATTAGTAGCTTATTGTATCTTATGAACATTTTCTTATGGATTTTAGGTTGAAAATATCAATATGCATTTGTTACTTGAGGATGTGAAGAGATAAGTAAACTATACTTCTAAATGAATTGCACTAAACAATATGTATATCTTAGATATATTTGAAAAGCCTTTTTTTTATGTATAGATATGAATTTATATATTTTGGCCATGCATTTATATGATGTGTTGTTATATGATAAGCTTGATTATGTATATGGGCACAAGCATGTGTGTAAGTTTATTGGCATGAGCACAAAAATTTATTATATTTCCTGTGAAATGAGAAAGTGGATTTTAGAACACTGAATTTGCAGAAAGTAAGTTTGATTTAAAATGGATAAAACTTAACCTTGAGTACTCCAATACACTCTGTCGATGCTATAGTACATATACATGCTATTAAAAATCATATCTGACTTAGCAACTATGGTTTGCAGGATTAAACTATCTGCCAATTTAAAGGTACTGGTTCAATATATTTCGTTATTGAGATTATTTTATTTATAAACCAGCAAAAATTCTAGAGTTATTTGGTTTTGTAAATGCAGATGATAAAGCTAATCCCATGACCCTTTCAAAGACAGGATATATTTTTACTGATAGTTTTGCAGGAAAATTTACCAAAGGTTCCCTGCATTTACAATTGAAAATTGAATATTAACATGTGAAGTTTCAACAAATTATCAAGTTAATTCATGATATCATCAAGGGGAGCACTCTAATAGCCTAACGTGACCTTCACGTTCTTAGTTGGCAGTATTTCATTATGTTTAGAAGTGCATTACTTGTTATCTCTTTCGTTATTTACGCTAGCTGTAACATGTATATATTGTAACACTCTATAGCAATAGAACATGCTTCCATGCAAGTCTGATATGGTATCAAAGCTCTCTCTCTCTCTCTCTAACAAGAGTAAATCGATCCTTTTTCTTTTCTCTCACCATGGCCACCGAACCCTCAGTCATCTTCTCTACCTCACCAGCCAGCCAAAGTCCCCACTCATCAAATAACCAAGCCAATTATTGTGTTTCAATCAACGCCGCTGCCCAATTACCTATACGGCTTACATCTGAAAATTATTTTACATGCAGAGCGCAATTCCTCTCTTTAGCTTTTGGCTACAATCTGACAGGTTACATTGATGGCACATCTGAATGCCCTTCCCAGTATCAAACCGACAGCAGTAATGGTCCGCCTACCATCAACACAGCCTATACCTTATGGAAATGCCAAGATCAGTTGATCTTTCACTCCATCCTAGCCTCCTGCACCGAAAGAGTTGCCCCACTCATAGCCGGTTCCACAACATCCAAGAAAGCGTGGGATAAGCTTGCACGGCTATACTTCAATCGTAGCCGTAGTCGTGTTATCTCTCTTAGAGAACGACTTACACGACCTCGTCGTGATGGGCAACCTGTTGCCGAATATTTAAATAACTTATGCTCTATTTATGATGAAATCACTTTAATTGATGTTCCTGTTATAGATGATGATCTCGTGGTGCAAATTATTAATGGCGTAAGAAAAGATTTCAAAAAAATTATTACTGGTGTTTGGATCCGTGAGACACCACTTTCTTTTGATGAGCTGTATAAAAAGATTGTAGATTACGAAGATATGTTGAAGCGAGATGAAAAATCCTCAGACACAACTATCACTGTCAATGTCGCAGTCAAACAGCAGACAAACCGTGGCCCTTATCAGAACCAGAGAAGAGATGGCAATCCAGGATTTAATAATGGTCCTAACCGTGGGTATCAGAATCAAAATGGCAACAACAGAAATTATCAGTCTCAGAATCGCAACCCACAAGGCCAGTATTGCAACAATGGAGGATATCAAAAGAAGCAGCCCACCGGGTACCAGGGCTACTATCAACTTTGCGGTACCAAGGGCCATACAGCACGGGATTGTCCAGATTTCACCTCCCATAAAAATAGTCTGACTATGAACCACACAGCAACCACAAGCACATCCAACCCCAATTGGTTATTCGACAGCGCCGCCTCACATCATGTTACAGGAGATCTCTGAAATTTGAGCACTCATAGTCCATACCATGGTTCTAATTCAGTCATTGTTGGTAATGGCATGGGTCTTGGTATATCTCACACTGGCTCAACTTCCTTATGTACCTCTAACTCAAAATTTTATTTGCAAAATATTCTTTATGTTCCGTCCATCAACAGAAATTTAATCTCCATGTCTCAATTTTGTGATGTTAATAAAGCCTCCATTGAATTTTTTTCGTGATCATTTTCAGGTGAAGGATTTGAGCACGGGGGCGGTCCTCTTGCAAGGCCGGAATAATCAGGGAGTCTATATGTGGTCGGCAGCTTCTTCCTTACCCGTACTAACCTTACCGACTTCCAATGCTACAATAAAAACCGATGCAGCTCACAGGCATCAATGTCTAGGTCATCCATCTAGGGATATTTTGAAATTTGTTCTTCATACCTTCAATTTGTCTTCGTACTTGGATTTTGAGTCTTGTGAGTCTTGTTTATGCAATAAGAGCCATCAGTTCTCTTTTGGTAAATCTTCTTTATGTAGTACTCGTCCCTTGGATTTAATATATTATGATGTTTGGGGTCCTGCCCCTGTTACTTCCTTTGATAATTATAAGTACTACGTGATTTTCGTTTATCATTTTACTAAGTATGTCTGGTTTTTTCCGTTACGGCTAAAATCTGATGTTTTCTCTACATTTGTTCGTTTTAAAACACTTGTTGAAAATTATTTTCGTATCACTATTCATAATATTTACACCGATGGTGGTGGTGAGTTCCTCAAACTGACCTCATTTTTTCAACAGACTAGCATTAATCACCTGCTTACACCACCCTATACACCACAACATAATGGAGTCGCTGAACGTCGTCATAGATATATTGTTGAGACGGGGTTGGCATTACTTCATCAAGCCTCGCTACCTCCTAGCTTTTGGACGTTTGTGTTTCAAACCGCCACCTACTTAATCAATCGTCTACCGTCCAAAACTACATCCATGACCTGTCCTTTCTAACTCTTATTTGATGCCCACCCTAATTATGCCAAGCTACGTGTATTTGGGTGTCTCTGTTTCCTGTAGTTACGCCCATATACGCGCAACAAACTAGAGCCCAGGTCCAAGCCTTGTGTGTTTCTCGGTTATTGCCTACAACAAAGTGCATACAAGTGTTTAAAGTTTAGTCTGGTAAGATTTATGTTTCTCATGATGTTCAATTTATTGAGTCTCAGTTTCCCTATCAGTCCTTCACATATACTGCCTCTCCCCCCTCTGTTTCACTCACCTCCTGGTTTTCATCCATTTTTTCAGTCCTGGTTCTGTCGGCTCACTCCTCTTCTCCTGGTGGTTACCGTCTTGCAACTTCGGATTCGCTTCCTGCTAGCTCCGATTCTTCACTGGTCTTTGTCGCCTCTACTTCGGGTATTATTCATAACCCTCATACTCATGACTCTTTACCTCCTCATGTCCATGCACCAATACCAACTCTCTCTTCTCTCATCCCCGGCCCCGTCTACTTCCTCGTCGCCACCGACACCCCCATCACCGTTGCCACCGACACCCCCGTCACCGTCGCCACCAACACCTCCACCTCCACTGCCGACCCGAACCCATCAAATGATAACTCGGTCCCGCAATAACATTTATAAACCAAAACGGCTTGACCATACTACCATCGGTCCTATTATTTCCAAGCATCTGCTGCCCTCAATTGTTGAACCAATTAGTATTAAGGCTGCCCTTGCCGACCCGCAATGGCTTCAGGCCAAACGTACTGAATATAATGCTCTTATTTCTAATCATACTTGGGATCTTGTTCCTCCTGTACCTTCTCAAAATTTGGTTGGTTATAAGTGGGTGTTTCGTGTCAAACGCCACCCCGATGGTTCTGTTGACAGGTATAAAGCGCGGCTGGTTGCTAAGGTCTGTACTCAGCGTCCTGGTCTCGACTACCATGATACCTTCAGCCTTGTTGTGAAGACCTCTACCGTTCGTGTTATTCTCTACTTAGCCTTGCAATTTGGTTGGCCGATTCGTCAGTTGGATATCAATAACGCATTCCTAAATGGTTCTCTTGACGAGGAGGTTTACATGAAGTAGCCGCCTGATTTTATTGATTCTAACCGGCCTTCCTTTGTCTGCAAGTTATGCAAATCTCTGTATGGCCTTAAGCAGGCGCCTCATACATGGTTTACTACCCTGTATAAATTTTTGTTGTCCTATGGATTCCGCCAAAGTAAGACTGATGCTTCTTTTTTTCTCTATCACCGTGATGGTCATCGTATTTATTTTCTTGTCTATGTGGATGACTTAATTATTACTGGTTCTCATGGCCGGGTATTCAGCACTTCATTCATAGTCTTGCTTATACTTTTGCTCTCAAGGACCTTGGCTCTCTGCATCATTTTCTCGGGCTTGAGTTGCTTCGCACTCCGTCTGGTGTGTTTTTCTCTCAGCATCACTATGTTCATTCTCTCTTGGATCGGTTTGGCATGACTAATGCTAAACCTATTGCCACTCCTCTGTCTGCCACCGTTGGTCTTCAACAAACCGATGGTTCTGCCTCTCCTGATGATACGTCCTATCGTCAGCTTCTTGGTGCCTTGCAATATATCACTCTCACTCGTCCTGACATCTGCTTTGCGGTCAACAAATTATCTCAGTTCATGCAATGTCCCTCTCAGTTGCATTGGCAGGCCGCCAAGCGCATTCTCCGTTACATGAAAGCTACAATTTTTCATGGCCTTTTTCTTCGTCAGTCCTCATCTTCTACACTTGCTACTTATAGTGATTTTGACTGGGGGGGCAATCTTGATGATCGCAGCTCTACGAGTGATTACACTATCTTCCTTGGCGGCAATCTCATTACTTGGTCTTCGAAGAAGCAAAAATCTGTGGCACGTTCCTCTACTGAAGCCGAGTTTCACGCCATTGCTTCTACCGTTTCTGAGCTTTGTTGGCTTCGACACTTGTTCTCTGAACTTGGTATTCGGACTCCTATGCCCAAGCTGCTCTGTGACAATCTTGGTGCCACTCATGTTTGCACAAATCCTAAGTATCACTCTCATATGAAGCATGTGGAAATTGATTTTTATTTTGTTCCTGATAAGATTGCGCAAGGTTTGCTGTCTATTGCTCATGTTGCCTCTGAGCATCAGCTCGCTGATATCTTAACCAAGCCGCTTCTCGGCTTCCCTTTGAGTGTCCACGGTCCAAGCTCGGTGGTCTCGATGGTACACATTTCTTGCGGGGGCGTAATAGTCTAACGTGATCTTCACGTTCTTAGTTGGCAATATTTCATTATGTTTAGAAGTGCAGTATTTCATTTTGTTTAGAAGTGCATTACTTATTATTTCTTTCGTTATTTACGCTAGCTGTAACGTGTATATATTGTAACACTCTATAGCAATACAACATGCTTCCATGCAAGTCTGATACACTCATCATATAAGAGAATAACTTATAAAGCTAAACTAGGCACTATGTCCACTATATTCTTTTTTTTTTCCTGTTAAGTGGGCTTTCCACTAGGTTTTTACTAGTATGGTTTCTAACAAGGAAATCTTAAACCTCGTCCAATGTGACTTCATGATTAGTCAAATTGTATTTCTCTTCCTTAGATTTTTATTCCACTGAATTTTTTCCTTTCTTAACAAAGGTCAAATACAATTATTATAAAGCGATAGATATCTAAGGAGGGGTATTATGAAATATTTAGCGTGGCTTTACACCAAAACCAGTATAGTCAGTTGTGATGTTTGAGAATCATGATGACCGCTTGAAGTCACATGCATCACCACACACCACTTCTTAACACCTACCTACATCAGGTGCATACACACCACTTGATTTTTGGTTGACTCAAGCTATAAATATAGTCTTATGTAATGCCATTCTTTTGCACTTTCATAAATGAATAACAGTGCTGTGATTGTGGCTATACTCCTTTAGCCTTATTTCATTTGTCTACCTTCCACTTTAGTTAATTACTTGTTCCTTAATACTTTCAGTAGTACCTAATAATATTACAACTACTATAATTGAAATACAGTTTCTCACCCAAGTTTGAACAAACCGACCATATAAATTAAAAAATAAAATTATATTTCATTGACCCTTCAAAATTCCGAAGATAAACCTTATTATTTACTTCACTAATCTTCGTTTTCATCACTTTTTGTATTTCATCATCCCTCTTTTACAAGCGACAAACATTTATTGAATTAATGTTACACTGGCATATTTTATTACTAGTTTCTAATGATTTGAATTCGTTTGTCCTGAATTAAAACAATATTTCTGCCTTTAAACAACGCCAAAGAAGAAAGCGCTTTCTAGATAATCCCTTTAGAAAAATGGGATTATTACAAGCTACAAACATTTATTGAATTAAAGTTACACTGGCATATTTTATTACTGGTTTCTAATGATTTGAATTCGTTTGTCCTGAATTAAAACAATATTTTTGCCTTTAAACAACACCAAAGAAGAAAGTGCTTTCTAGATTATCCCTTTAGAAGAATGGGATTATAACAATACCAATCTTTCTAGTTTTGGATTATAAGAATATAATTGTCAAGTCCATTATTTATAGAGTTGGCATGTTATGACAAGTCTAGTTAAATTGGAAGTTTATTTATTGTATATCTTGTAATAGGGACTAATTTATTAATTCCCTAATTTAGTGAGATTCCAAATTATTAAGAATATTTATTTCCTAATTTAATTAGATGTCTAATTTATAAAGTCAATTAATGATGAGATTCTATAATTGGCGCATGAGATCTATTTAGAGCAAGAATTTGTTCAAACAGGAAGTTCATTAAATGTTCTAGATATTTCTTGTGGGACAAGTAAGGCAAGAAGATTAGATTTATTCATATTCAGATTCATGGGAATTATAAGAGGAAATAAACTCTTATTTGGAAAGAATCCAAGTCTTTTAATACTTGCTATTTTGGTGAAACCCTAGTGCCTAGATAAAGAGAGGTATTTCACAATTGAAGGTATGCATAACACAGAGCATAAAGCAGAGAAGCAAAATTCGGCCTTCTCTCTAGAGAATCCGGATTTGGCGCACAATGTTGTGTTGATTTGTTTTCTTATCATCTTTTCATCTCTGTGGAGAGTTTATGTGGATCTTGGATCACTAGTCGTTGAAGAATTGAAGAATTGCTATTGATCACTTTGCAAAGTGCCTTGAGGATTGTGGATCAAGAGGGATAGCAATTATTTGAGAGAAGCAGATTTAGTCTAAGGTTGAGTAAACTATATGGTGATAAATTGTAAGTGAGAGTCTTAAGTTTGGTAAATCCATATGTTGTAACATTTCAACTTAGTGAATTGCTTTTCATATGGGCGTGGCCGAAAGTTTTATTTAAAAAGATGTTGTTGACTATTTCATTGGTTTCTAAAAAAGATTCATTTAGAATTATTATGGCATTGGTGGCTTACTATGATTTGGAATTACTTCAAATGAATGTGAAAATTTTTATTTTAACAGGGATTTAGAGGGATAAGTTAAGTTTATATGGCCCAACCTAAAAGTTTTTCAGTTGAAAGAAAGGAGCACATGGTGTGTAAATTAAAAACATCAATATACAAACTTAAACAAACTTCCCGACAATATTAAGTTTTATGATACCGTCATTTCCTTTGGATTTAAGGAGAACATTGTTAATTAGTGTATTTATCTCAAGGTTAGTGGGAACAAGTTTATATTTCTTATTCTCTATGTTGATGATATATTGTATGCTCCTAATGATCTTGGCTTATAGCATAACACCAAGGATTTTCTCTCTAATAACTTTGAAATGAAAGATATAGGAAATGCATCCTATATAATTGGAATTGAAATATTCCGTTATAGATCACATTGATCGTTAAGATATTAATAAAGTTTTAGAGAGATTCAAAATAGAGAAAAGTTATACAAGTGTTGTTCCAATTCAAAAAGAAGATAAGTTTAATCTTAGCCAACCTTATGCAGTACCCAAAGGATGAATTGGAACATAAACAAATGGAGAATATTCCTTATGGATGTATTGTTGAAAGTTTGATGTGTGCTTAAACTTATATAATACCATATATTAGCTTTGCTATTAGAATGCTGGGTAGATATCAAAGTAATCTAGGATTGGATCATTGAAAAGGTGCAAAGAAAGTATTGAGATAGTTGCAAGGAACAAAAGATCACACGTTCACTTATAAGAGATCCAATCATTTTGGGGTGATAGGATATTCAAATTTCGATTTCGTTGGATGTGTTGATATAAGAAAATCTGTATTTAGCGATTTGTTCCATTTGGTTAGAGGGGCAATCTCATGAAAGAGTACAAAGTAGTCTGTCATCACTACTTCAACTATAGAGGCTGAATTTGTGGCATGCTTTCAAGCCGTTTGTGAAGATATGTGTATGTGGACTGAAATGAAGAAACTGGAAAAGTTGTGAGCTGTTGTGCAGATTGACTTTAGTTGATGGGGTCTATTTGATATCTTCTGCTGACGTGGCATGGATTCGTTATAATCTGTTATAACGAGCCCAGCACACTAATATAAAACAGGGGCTGATGGGTGGTGCCTGATAGTGAGTTAATATCGTCTTCATTAGTTCATCATTTTGAATAGAATTTGTTCCATTGTGATCTGTGCATAATCTTCTGTAAATCACTTGTGATTGGGTTAGTTCTTGATCAATAATAATGAGTAAATTTTCCTTCTAAGTTTGCTAGTCTGTGTCTTTGTCTCGTTTTCTGGTATAGCTTCTCTGTTATGGTTTTCTTGATTGGATTGTATTCTTGGTGTTTCTACTCATCAAGATTTGTGAGTCTTGCTGTGATTAAAGACTTAAAAGTCTTAACAAGTGGTATCAGAGCCTGGTGAATCTCAGCCATGTCTCTACCAAGGCATGAAATTGAAAAATTCACCATTGGTGGTGATTTCTCGCTTTAGAAACTAAAAATGAGAGCTCTCCTTGTGCATCAAGGGCTTGAATCTGCCTTGGAAGAAGAAGATCCAGAGGCTTCTACAGGTTCTGTGATTGATGACAAGAAGAGACAAATATAGAATCGAGCTCATAGCACTCTAATCTTGAGTCTTGGTGACTCAATCTTGAGAGAGATTTCTGAAGAGAAGACAGCCTTAGGAATTTGGAACAAAGTTGAAACCCTGTGTATGAAGAAGTCCCTGGCTCACAGATTGTTCTTGAAGAAAAGGTTGTACACATTCTTAATGAGAGAAGGGGTTACAATACAAGATCACATTGACACTTTTAACAAGATCATTCTTGATCTTGAAGGAGTGGAAAATGTAAAAATCTGTTATGAAGATAAGGCATTCTTCTTGCTGAGCTCTCTACTAAAGTCTTATGAAGGCTTTGTAGATACAATGCTCTATGGAAGAACCACTTTGACTCTTGAAGATGTTAAAGCATCCCTGAGTTCAAAAGAGATTCAGAAGAACAATGAGCCTGAAACAAGTAATGGTGAGGGGCTGATTGCCAGATCAGAAAAGCAGAAAGATCAAAAGAACAAAAATCAGGGAAAAGAGCATGGAAAGAACCAAGAAACTGCAGATAAGAAGAAAAAGAAAAGAAAGTGCTTCTACTGCAGAAAGGAAGGGCATTACATAAGGGATTGCTTTGAGAAGAAGAAGAAAGAAAGTCAAGAGAAGTCAGGTGATGCAGCTATAGCCTCTGATGATGGTTCTGATGGATATCAAAGTGCTGATTTACTTGTGGCCTCAAACAGCAATACTAAAGGTCAGTGGGTCATAGACTCTGGATGCTCTTTTCACTTATGTCCTGACAAAACCTTATTTTACAAATATGAAACTGTTAATAGTGGTAGAGTCTTAATGGGAAACAATAATGTGTGTAATATTGTTGGTATTGGTTCTGTAAAGATCAAGATGTTTGATGGAACTAAAAGATCTCTACATGAGGTAAGGCATGCTCCTAGGCTAAAGAGAAATTTAATCTCTTTAGGCATGCTAGACAGCTTAGGGTATTTCTTTAAATCAAAAAGTGGTGGTTTAGAGATAAGAAAGGGGACTGAGATAGTAATGAAGGGGGTTAAAGAGAATGGCTTATATGTATTGCAAGGCTCATCAGTGTCTGTTCTAGAAGGAATTTCTGCTGTTTCTGAGGAAGATAGAACCAAGTTATGGCACCTTAGACTTGGTCATATTAGTATCAAGGGGTTGCTAGAGCTTAGTAAACAAGGGTTACTAGGTGCGGATAGAATCCAGCAGCTGGAGTTTTGTGAAAACTGCATCTTTGGCAAATCACATAGGTCCAAGTTTCACAAGGGGGAGCATATGTCTAAACAAGTTTTAGACTATGCACATACTGACCTTTGGGGGCCTGCTCAAGTCTCTTCCTTGAGTGGTGGCAGGTATTTCATGTCACTTATTGATGATTACTCAAGAAAGGTATGGATCTACATACTCAAGACCAAAGATCAAGCCTTGGAAAATTTCAAGGTCTGGAAATCATTGGTAGAAAATCAGTCTGGCTTCAAACTGAAATGCCTGAGGATTGATAATGGCTTGGAATTTTGTAACAAAGAATTTGAGGAATATTGCCAAAAGCATGGCATAAAAAGGCACAAAACAGTAAGGTTCACCCCCCAGCAGCATGGTTTGGCTGGGAGGATGAACAGGACCTTGGTGGATAAAACCAGATGTATGCTGATAAATTCAAAGCTTCCAAGAAGCTTTTGGGCAGAAGCTGTTAATACAGCAAGTTATTTAGTTAACAGAAGCCCATCTTCTGCAATTGGCTTTAAACACCAGAAGAATTGTGGAATGGAAAACCTGTAAACTACCAAAATCTCAGAGTTTTTGGGTGCCATGCTTACCTCCACATCAAACAAGGCAAGCTGGATGCAAGGGCCTTGAAAGGAGTCTTTGTTGGGTATCCTGATGGGTTAAGGAGTACAAAATCTGGTGCAAGGAGCAAGAGAAGTGCATAGTCAGCAGGGATGTTGTGTTTCATGAATCTGCATTGCTGAAAGAAAGTGCAGAATATGATACTGGACTGCAAGATAATTCAGCAGTTAACAGACAATCTGAAACTTCCAAGGTTAAGGTAGAGCTATTGACAGATAAAGGCAGTGAAAAAGAGACAGCTTCTAATGATGAGAGGGCCACAGCTGGAAGTGAGGAACATGATGTATCAGAATTACCACAAGCTGACTTGCAGAGCTATCAGTTAGCTAGAGATAGAGTTAGAAGGGAAGTCAAAGCACCAGTGAGGTATCGCTATGCTGACTTAATTGCCTATGCACTATTGTGTGCTGATGAAGTGACAATTGAAGAGCCTGCTAACTTCTCTGAAGCTATGGAAAGTGTGCACTGTGACAATTTGCTTGAGGCAATGCAAGATGAAATGGAGTCACTTCAAAGAAATCAGACCTGGACACTTATACCAAATCCAGAAAACAAAAGGTTGATTAGTTGTAAATGGATCTTCAAGAGGAATGAAGGAATTCCAAATGTTGAACCTCCCAAATATAAAGCAAGGCTAGTGGCTAGGGGGTTTACACAGAGGGAAGGTGTAGATTTCAATGAAATTTTTTCTCCTGTAGTGAAGCACGGTTCAATAAGAATCTTATTAGCCATGGTAGCTTCACTTGACTTGGAGCTGGAGCAGATGGATGTAAAAACAGCCTTCCTTCATGGTAATCTTGAAGAACATATATTAATGGTACAGCCTGAAGGTTTTGAGTGTAAGGGTAAGGAGGATTACGTTTGTCTGTTGTATAAGTCCTTGTATGGACTCAAGCAATCCCCTCGACAGTGGTACAAAAGGTTTGATGATTTCATGGTCTCAAAGGGCTATCACAGAAGCAGATATGGCAGCTGTGTTTACTTTGGTGGATCAGATCAAGGTGGAATTGCTTATTTGCTTCTGTATGTTGACGATATGTTAATTGCAAGCAAATACAAGTCAGAGATAGAGAGGTTAAAGAATCTGTTAAAGGATGAGTTTGAAATAAAGGATCTTGGCAATGCCAAGAGAATCCTTGGGATGGACATTATCAGATATAGATCTGCTGGCACTTTATTCTTAAGTCAAGAGAAATATATCAAGAAAGTTCTGGAGAGGTTTGAGATGCAAGACTGTAAACCTATTCAGACTCCACTTGGTCCTCAATTCAAGTTGTCAGCAGCTCCAACATCAGAAGATGAGTCTCAGATGAATGAATTCCCATATGCACAGGCTGTGGGAAGCCTGATGTATGCAATGGTATGCACCAGGTCAGACATAGCTCATGCAGTAAGTGTTGTCAGCAGATATCTCAGTTGTCCAGGCAAGGTTCACTGGAATGCTGTCAAATGGATAATGAGGTATCTAAAGGGTTCTTCTACTTGTGGTTTGCTGTATGGGAAGACTAAGAGTGACAAAATTGAAGTCATGGGGTTTGTAGACTCTGACTTTGCTGGAGATCTTGACATAAGAAAGTCTACATCAGGATATATGTTTGTGTTAAATAGTTGCCTGATTAGTTGGAAGTCATCACTTCAGACTGTGGTTGCTTTATCCTCAACTGAAGCTGAGTTCATTGCAACTACAGAGGCAATAAAGGAGGCCATGTGGCTAAGGGGCTTGCTTAATGAGCTATGGTTAAATCAGAAGACTGTTCAGGTTTTTTGTGATAACCAAAGTGCCATACACTTGGTAAAGAATCAGATGTATCATGAAAGAACCAAGCACATTGATGTAAAGCTCCATTTTATAAGAGATGAAGTTGAAAAGGGTACAGTGGTTGTGTCCAAGATCCATACCAGTGTGAATCCAGCTAATGCTCTTACAAAATCACTTCCCACTGCAAAATTTGAGTTCTGTGTGAATCAAATGGGCATCTGGCTCAAATCTAACTGAATTCAAAAGATGAATTGTAGTTGAATGAAGGTTTTTAGGTGCTGTGTTATTGAAGGGATAAACTGAATCAACTGTAAGGTGGAGATTGTGAAGATATGTGTATGTGGACTGAAATGAAGAAACTGGAAAAGTTGTGAGCTGTTGTACAGATTGACTTCAGTTGATGGGGTCTATTTGATATCTTCTGCTGACGCGGCATGGATTCGTTATAATCTGTTATAACGAGCCCAGTACACTGATATAAAACAGGGGCTGATGGGTGGTGCCTGATAGTGAGTTAATATCGTCTTCATTAGTTTATCATTTTGCATAGAATTTGTTCCATTGTGATCTGTGCATAATCTTCTGTAAATCACTTGTGATTGGGTTAGTTCTTGATCAATAATAATGAGTAAATTTTCCTTCTAAGTTTGCTGGTCTGTGTCTTTGTCTTGTTTTCTGGTATAGCTTCTCTGTTCTGGTTTTCTTGATTGGATTGTGTTCTTGGTGTTTCTACTCATCAAGATTTGTGAGTCTTGCTGTGATTAAAGACTTAAAAGTCTTAACACCGTTGTTCATGGATTATGGCTGGGAAACTTTACTTCAAGACTTAGAAATATTGATAGTATTGCCAAGTCGCCAAAAAATTATTGTGACAACTCCATAACAATCTTCTTTTACAAAAATGACAAGTACTTAAAGGGTGCTAAACACATGAAACTGAAACACTTTACTGTAAGAAAAGAAGTTCAGAAACAAAGAGTGAGCACATTACTACCAATTTTATGGTTGTGGATTCATTAACAAAAGGATTGCCACCAAAGATTTTCAGCGAACATGTAGAAAAGATAGGCATTGTTGCTTATCATTATTAATGTTGTGTGGAAGCTTTATGCTCTTTATGTATTTGACATTGAGCTCATTTAAGTATTGTTTCTTATTTGTTTATATCCTATTTTGTTTTGTTAGCATATCCATGAATGAATTATTTAAGTGTTAATAGGATTTGTCTTTTATAAAGGCATTATAGTTGGATCATTATTATATTTTTCATTATTGGTCTGTTATGTACGAACTAATATTGTGATACATAGAAAGAATTATGTCGAATTAATGACATAGAACCACTATGATCTTTATTAGATTTTACTTAATGATGATTTATGATGGGACCAATAGAAAAAAAAAAAAGATTTAGCTACTATTATACAATTATATTTATACTAGTATTTAAAGTTGGAAATGTCACTTGGCCAAGTGGGAGAATGTTAGTATATTTTAAATTTTAACATATGTGACCCACTTGACATTTTCTATTTAAATTACATTAATTAACTTGCACTAAAGTCTTTTTGCTTAGTCTTCGAGGAAGTGTAATAACTGCCTACTTTGATGGAAAGTAGATAAGAGTAGTGTTATGTTAAAACTGGTTCTCTCTCCACGAAGAAGAGAATGATACTTTTCTCTCCATCTAGAACAGTGTGTCTAAAACTAAGGGATCAAGAGAGAGAAACATGATTTTCATCATCTTTGATTTTCGGCAGTCAATTTTATTCAAGAAATTAAATTATAAATCAAAGTAATATCTTCTCTTAATCACATTTTGTGAAAATCATATTATTTTAAGAGTTGGGATTCAATATTTATTCATGCAAAATTAGAGTTCAGTTTGCACTGATTATTGAAATTTACTAAAATTATACTCTAAATTTCATGTGGATTACATCTTCTCTGGCTTCTCTTTATGTTTATGTCCTCCGGTAAGTTTATCGAATTTTATTGCCCCATGAATTATTTGGCATTTGTGGAAACCTTCTCTCAGATGGAATGGAATTATGTTAGCTTCAAGTGTCTCCCTTTAATTAGCCCATATTCCTTGCATGATGGATTCTATTGAAATTTCATTGTGTGGCTTTGTCTAAATGGATGACAAATGAATACTACATATCTCAATTGAGTATTGCATATTGTTATTAGAAAAGTATGTCATTTATTAGTTAAAAAAAACTTATCTTTATTTTATTATTACTTTAACCCTAGCAAATTGCTCTTTTAGAAATTAAAAGATTTTTGACCAATTACAAAAAACACAATAATAATACAACTTCATTTTTTTAATTAAAATCTTTTATTTATTTATTTTTTTTAATAAATTTAAAGTAGATGAAAAATATTAGTAAGTATGATGCTTAAAAGAGAAAAAAAAACAATAGTATAATAGATGAAAAAAACAATGGCGAGACAAAATATGCAAATGCGGCAGAGAGGGGAGGGAAAATGGAGGAAACATATTAATTAATTAGCTTAATAGAAATCCGCCATTGATTTCTAAAAATCTATGTTATAAAATAAACATGGTCCTAGCCATCTATTGGTTATTCAAGATTTCAAGGGCTAAAAAGTTAATGATGTAAAAATTAGTCAAATTTAAGGGACATTGACCCTTCCCCTTTATATAACTATTTAGATTTTTGTTGGACTATGTGACGTCAAACATTTAGAGTTATTTTTTTAAAGTATTTTCTGTTGATGCGAGATTCTGGTTACTCTTTCTACCACGACCAGGATCTCTGCTCAATCAACTCGACCACGATTAGGATCTCTCCTCGTATGCTTTCTTCTCTAAAAACTCCTGCGTACACAGACACAAGTCAGAGCACGCCGGTTGTTTTTCCGGCGTAAACCCTCTGATGCTCAAGTCAGATATGAAGGTTTTGTATTCCTGGAAAACTCCTGCGTACACAGACACAAGTCAGAGCACGCCGGTTGTTTTTCCGGCATAAACCCTCTGATGCTCAAGTCAGATATGAAGGTTTTGTATTCCTGGAAACGTTAACCACTAATCTTAAGGCTTGTTATTGAATGCTCTCTTTATCTCAGTTTTAGTATTAAAAGTTCTCACCCTTTTACCCTAATAGCCACCCTTTTTATAGGTTTCTTCTGAGTCCAGACCCTCCTTCAACCCACGCCCATTACGTTCCCATCTCTCGGAAGTGGATGCTCTGTTTCCGTAATCGTGGGTGGTCGCGTGGTCTTCATGCTTTGATTCTCGAGTTGGGGTGCACGTCTCGCCAACTGCCGTTGACTGATCTCCTCACCTCAACCATTAGCAGGAGACCGGCCTAACTGATGGCGTATTCGTGGACGAGTAGAATATTCCTCCTCCCGTTCTTCTGCTACCAGACTTCTGCCAGATATATCTATTCGTGGGATCCCTGCTAATAGTTATCTGCTTATCACGGCTGGTCTCGTCGAAGTACATCCCCCAAACACCAGTCCCCCAGTTTCTGGTGTTGGGTAACGTAGTGAGCCGACAATGGAAACTCAACGGTTCTGGCTTGTGTGGGGTAGAAAAAGGCTGCCAAGGGTTGTGTCGCATTTAATTACGGATGAGGTGATGTAGCAGAAATCAACCCCTCCGTTTGAATTTCAAACAGACGGTTATGAAACTCTTGGGATTTGCGCCGTTAAATGCTGGCAGCCCAAGAGTTTGTTCCTTATTAGAAAACCCAAAACCCCCAAAAGAGAAACTCGTCATTTACTCTGTTTCTGTCTCTCTGGCGAATGAGTCCTTCCTCTCCCTCGGCGTAAAAGCTTCCCACCTTGTCTCTCTCTGACTAAGTCACAACTTCAGGTATTATTTCTTTTTTCCTCGGTCGTGGATAGTTGTAGACAATTTCTTTTACGTTTTGCTTGGGTAGTGTTTGGTGATGCAGTTCTAGTTATAGTCTAGGAAATGTTAAAAGGTAAAGAGAAGGTCATTGAGATTGACGATGACGAGTTAGATTTCTTGCCTAGCTACTCGCTGATTCTTCTTTTGACCCCGGGATTCCCCTAGAACCCATTAGATCTAGTGTTGGGACTAGTACTAGGAGGATGTCTCCTCAAATAACCTCCTCAACCAGTTATAGCGATGACATGGGTTCTTCTGGTTCAGAAGACACCTTGAGTAATGACCAGGGAGATGATTCTGGTGAGATGTCCTCACCAGGAACATCGCGACCAGATAGGAGGAGCATAGTAGGAGGTAGAGCTCTATCACATCATTACGCTATTGATTTCATCACGTGCACGACCACAATAGACGAGCTCACTAATCTCCAGGTTAGGTATGGAATTCCCGTTGAGGTACCTCTTAGGATCCCAGGAAAGAAGGACACCCCCAGCCGGCCTCCTAGGGGATATGTTACTCTGTTTCTAGAGAGTTTTAAACTTGGGTTAAGGTGCCCCATACAGCCCTACTTTGCCCGAATACTCAATGGGTTGAATTTAGCTCCTGGTCAACTGAACCCCAATGGGTAGAGGGTACTTTCTGGTCTGCTCATATTGTGGGACAGATGTTGCCAAAGCGAGCCAACAGTTGACGAGGTGAAGCATTTGTACCAGCTAAAGAGTAGCCCTAAAGATGCCGGCTGGTATTACTTCCAGTCTAGTACCAAGACCAGAAAACCTATAACTGAGCTCCCAACTGGTGGTGGTGGGACTTGGAAGAAAAAATTCTTTTTTGCTGGGGGTCCCTGGGTTCAAGTTGCAGAGATTGACATGAAGGATTACCGCATCCCACCCCGTTTCGTGGTCCAAGATTGCTTGCTCGCTTCAGATGTCTTGTCTCCATAGTCGTTCTCATTTTGTTGATTTGTCTCTAATTCAATATCTGCTCGAATTTCAGGTTCTTGGGGTGTGCACTACTCGCTCAAACCTGAGCCACTCAAGCGGCTCGAGGCTCTATTGGCCAATTCATGTTTGCACCAAGAGTTGCTAACCACTTACAACTTGCTCGAATCTCGTTTGGTGTCCACTGGCCCTGGGATGGAGGACGCTGTGATCGGGGCTTTGAATCAGAAACGTTCTCGACCCCATACTGCTAAGCAGGACTAGAATAAAGACGATCCCAGTGCGAAGCGGGTGAACATTGTGCAGCAGGTTCCTCCCTTGAAGACTCTACCACCTCCTCCTACCAAAGTTGGAGAAACTAGTGGAGCAGCCACTGATCCCGCTTCTTCTTCTCTTCCAGTCGGGCTGAGATCTCGTTTATCTGACAATCGAGTAGAACATTTGGTCCCCTATATTAAAGAGTTTTCTAAACTCGTGAGCAAGAAGGACCTGGAGGAATTTGACAGCAGCACCCTGGGTGAGCTGGTGGAGGCCATGCAGTATAGCGCTTTTCACCTCGACTGCATGGCCACCTACTATAAGGCCAAGGCTAGCCGCTATGACCGGAAGATGAAGGAGGACATTCACTCGGCGAAGGCCAAAGCTGATGTTGCCGAGAAGAAAGAAAGAGACTTAAACCTCGAGAATTTGAAGTTGATAGAGCGAGAATCTCTTGCTCAAGCAAAGGCTATTACTCTCGAGGAAGAGCTGACTAAGGTCAAGGAGGATCTGCAAAGGCAGAAGGTTATGTACATGGCTCAGCTCGAATCTCTTCGTGATTCCCACCAGGTTCAGGTCGAGAACTTAGAGAAGGAAGCTGACAACCAATACGACTAAGGACTTCGGCATTCCTATCGTTGCATTATGGCCGTCCTTAGGAAGCAGCACCCTGATCTGAAGATGGATGACCTTGCTGCTGGTGTTGCTTAACACATGGATGAGGAGGTAGCAAAAGAGGATGTCGAAGAGGTGGAGCCAATTGCAGTTGAGGAGGAAAACTCTCCTCCTCGTGCAACCCCTGCTGATGTTGCTGAGGCGAGTACTCCCCCGGATGCAACTGGTGACATCCCCCCTACACATGAGGTGGACCAGCCAACCAAGGCTGGTCGGTTTACTGACCCGCCGTCCTCTTAAATGTATTTTTTGTTTGTAATAAATATTGTATGTGAAGGCTATCGGTCTTACGAGTTATTGATCAGATTAATAAAAATGTTTTAATTGTTTTCTTGTGTCGTAGTTGCAAGTTATTTTTCGTTTTGAGAGTCTGCTCACCTACGCTTGGACAAGCATATCCTGGCCTGCTTGGCATCTGGTCTCGCTATAAATAGGCTTTGAGACTTGGTGAGGCTTTGCATGTCTTGGGAACTTTTTCAATGCTTGGGATTCTGCTCGCCTTCGCTTGGTCGAGCAGATCCTGGCACGTTTGGATTCTGGTCTCACCATAAACAGACTTTGAGACTTGGTGAGCCTTTGCATACCTTAGGAACTTTTTCAATACTTGGGATTCTGCTCGCCTTCGCTTGGTCGAGCAGATCCTGGCACGCTTGGCTTCTGATCTTGCCATAAACAGGCTTTGAGACTTGGTGAGCCTTTGCATACCTTAGGAACTTTTTCAATACTTGGGATTCTGCTCGCCTTCACTTGGTCGAGCAAATCCTAGCCCGCTTGGCTTCTGGTCTCGCCATAAACAGGTTTTGAGATTTGGTGAGCCTTTGCATGCCTTAGGAACTTTTTCAATACTTGGGATTCTGCTCGCCTTCGCTTGGTCGAGCAGATCCTAGCACGCTTGGCTTCTGGTCTCGTCATAAACAGGCTTTGAGACTTGGTGAGCCTTTACATGCCTTATGAACTTTTTCAATACTTGGGATTCTGCTCGCCTTCGCTTGGTCGAGCAAATCCTGGCACGCTTGGCTTCTGGTCTCGCCATAAACAGGCTTTGAGACTTGCTGAGACTTTGCATGCCTTAGGAACTTTTTCAATACTTGGGATTCTGCTCGCCTTTGCTTGGTCTAGCAAATCCTGATACGTTTGGCTTCTAGTCTAGCTATAAACAGACTTTGAGACTTGGTGAGCCTTTGCATGCCTTAGGAACTTTTTCAATACTTGGGATTCTGCTCGCCTTCGCTTGGTCGAGCAGATCCTGGCACGCCTGGCTTCTGGTCTCGCCATAAACAGGTTTTGAGACTTGGTGAGCCTTTGCATGCCTTAGGAACTTTTTCAATACTTGGGATTCTGCTCGCCTTCGCTTGGTCGAGCAGATCCTGGCACGCCTGGCTTCTGGTCTCGCCATAAACAGGTTTTGAGACTTGGTGAGCCTTTGCATGCCTTAAGAACTTTTTATATAGTTACAAGTGAATGAAATTCCTCGATGTTTCATTCATTGTAGAATTCAACTTACGTAAGAATGCTTAGCAACGAAAACAAATTGAAATAATTTTAAAACATGAACAAGTCTTACTGGAAATATTTCCTGAGGTGCGCTGCGTTCCATGGGCGTTTCACCTCGTGGTCATCCGTGCGAACAAGCTTGTAAGCTCCGGGTTCCACTACCTGCTTGACCCTATATGGTCCCTCCTAATTCGGTCCAAGCACTCCTTGAGTCGAGTCTTTGGTAACGGAAAGCTGTCTTTCGGGCACGCCTTATTGAGGTCCGCGCAATCAACACACATCCTCCACTTGCCATTAGCCTTTTTTACTAGCACCACATTTGATATCCACTCAGGATAATTGACTTCCCGAATGAACCCTGCTTTCAAGAGCTTCTCTACCTCGGCGTTCATAGCCTTATACCTCTCCTGGTTGAAGCATCTCATTTTCTGCCTTACTGCCCGAGCACCTTTCTTTATTGCCAGCTTATGACATACGACCTCAGGGTTGATCCCTGGCATGTCTTCATGTGTCCAAGCGAACACATCTGCATGAGCTCGCAGGCATTGCACCAACTCCTACTTCTGCTCTTGTTTAAGTCTCGACCCAATTCGGATCGTTTTTCCTAGATCCTCTTGTCTCAGGCTTACTGTCTTCAACTCCTCTACAGGTTCCTGTCTGCCATTCTTGGCTCCCACTCAGGTATCGAGGGATTTTATCTGCATTGCTTCCCTTGCTGCCGAGGAGTAACAGCTTCGTGCGATTCTCTAGTCTCCTCGTACCACTCCAACTACCCCCATTCACCCGGTACTTGAGAGCTAGGTAATGGTTGGACAGTACCGCTTTGTTCATCCTCAAAAATGGCCAACCTAGGATCATCTAGTAAGGGCTCTTCTCATCAACCACCATAAACTCCAGTATCATAGTCCTTTCTGTCGGGGAGCTACCAATCGTGATAGGCAGCTCGACCACACCCAGTGGGACCAACTTTCCTCCTCCAAATCCCTTCAAGGAGGTATTGATGTGCTCCAACCTCAAATTTGCTATTCCCATCTCCTCCAGAGTTGACTTGAACAACACATCAACTAAGCTTCCTGTGTCAACCAGTATCTGGTCAAACCTCTTGCTAGCAGCGGTGGCCCTGATGACTAAGGCATCCTCATGTGGGTATAGAATCCCTTCTTCATCCTCATCTGTCCACATGATTGGCACTTGCCTGACTCTTGCACGTTTAGCTGCTGGGGTGTTGAAGTATACCTCTTTACTAGTCATGGCATATCTAGCATAATTCTTCCTCGATCTGTTGGAATCTCCGGCCAACGTTGGACCTCCAGCAATCACTCTTACTATAGGTTGCTCGGGCTCAAGTTCTTGTTACTCTACTCCTCTTCACATGTCGAGGCCACCATCGAAAAAGTCCCATCTATAAACTCGTCCAGGTATCGATTTCTCACCAAACCTTCAACCTGGGTCTTAAGGTCTCTGCATTCTGTTGTGGTATGGCCATGAGTGCCATGGAACTTGCAATAGCGTCCCTTATCCCTCTTGCTAGGTAGCTTTGTTATTGGGGCTGGAAAGTACAATAATCCCCGGTCCTTTATGGCCACGTACACCTCGTCCAGGGGCATCTTCAAGGAAGTATACCGCCCATAGTCCTGGGTCTGGTCGATCATGTGCACTGTCCTTTCCCTGTTTGTGCCATCCTGAACTGGAGGAGGCGGCAGTGCTTCTGGTCTGCTCCCTCTACTACCATGGGGGTGTGGATGAGGATGAGCATATGCTGAGTCATGCCTTCTCCAAGGTTCCCTAGCTGGTGAACGAGGAGGTTGCGCCTTGCTGCGCTGGTATTGTGATGGCCTCTGATGAGGCTGGTAAGTTGTGAACCGACCTCCTGTACTGCTATGTGAGGCATGGCGGTCCCTCCTCTTGATAGGCCCGTTTCCTGGTAATGCTCTCTTCTCTTTCCTTCACAACCCTTCTAGCTGGTCTGTCTTGATCCGTACTGCCTTTTCCTCCTCAATTTCTATGTCCCTCTTAGTCTGCTCGTAAACGGCTGCATACGTCTGAGTAACTGGGCTCCTCAAGTTGTACCATGGCCTTCTTATCTTTACCCCTTGATGAGAACCATCAAGGGACCATTAAAACTTCAAGTGATCCTTTGCACATTCATGGAGGCCCAATTACAAGAGCAAGAGCCAAAAATATGCAAGCTTCTTTAAATTGATTAATTGAGAAAATATGGATTGAAAATGCAATTCAAGATGCAAGACATCATGAATTGGGCTTGAAGAGAAGACAAGGCATTGTGGGCATTATTCAAGTCATTGGGCAGCCAAATACACAAGTTGTATCAAATGCAGAAAGGTCAAATTCGGAATAAAAACTGTATTGATTGAGCCAGAATTAAAGTGCAAGCTATATACCGTTGGAAAGATAATTAAGTTAGCTTTCCAATAAATTTTACAGAGCTGGATTTGGAGTTCTCTAGAAGGAGTTATGACCAATTCTTTACAGCTTGGTCAGACTTGGGATTTTCAACGAATCCTTTGTTTTTCAACTTATTTGTTTGTTTTGTTTCAAGCTTGTCAATGTGTAAGGTAAGTCTACCATCAATGATGGTGGGCTAACATTAAGTTTGTCAATGATAGCATTAATTATAGTAGGCTAGCATTAAGTTTGTCAAAGATAGCATTGATTATGGTGGGTTGGTGAAGACTTTTGAAAACATCTTTTGACAAACCTACTTGGAGGGTTGTTCCAATGTTTCCATTTGGATTTTTAGGATCTTGGGTTTCTTTTAGCCTATTTAAATTCAGCAACCTTGGTATGTAAAAAAAATTAGAGATTAATGTTATTTGAATTTGAAAGATCATTCTTTTTTTGGTTCTTTTGAGAACTAGTGAACTTATCAAGAATTTGCATTCTTGTGGCGTTCCAAATTTAGACTTATCACTCACCTTCTCATCTATTTCTTGAGTGTGGCGTCAATACCATTCTCTATACCTTTGGTTCATGTTTTCTTAAGCATTGGGTCAAGGTTTTGTTTGTCTTAAATCTGTTTAGAACTTTCTTGGGAAGTTGAAACTACAAATTAAGTGTGGGATTCAAAGTTTCATTGTGGGATTCGCATCACCCCTTCTTTCAATGCCCTCAATGCCTGACGATGGTTGAAGGCTCCCAAGTCGAGGACAGCACGATGAAACCTCTTGATGAATTCCCGAAGGGTTTCTTGTTCCCCCTACTTCATGCTTTTCAACTCCATCATGTCATCTTCTGGTGCCATTGCCCCGCGAAACTGCTTTGCAAATTCTTGGCATATCTGCTCGAAGGATTTGACGCTCCCTCGAGGGAGTTTGCGGTACCACTCACGTGCTCGCCCCTCTAGTGACAGTAGGAACACCCTGCATCTTTGAGCTTGGGATAATCTTTGCACCCCAGTTATATCATTAAAGCGCTCTATGTGTACCAACGGATCGGTTCGCCCGCATATCTGAGGTCTGGGAGGCGAAAGTCCCTCAGAATGACTGCCCTCATGATCTCTGATGAGAGCGGAAATTCTCCATCCAGCATTATCCTCCAACCGGGTGCTCTGCTCCTTCCATGCATGTCATCAATTATCTGCGCTAATCTGTGCACTTCTTCCTTCAGATGTACTGCACGACCAGGATCACGTGCTGCAACTTGATCCCGCTCTTGCTCTACATCATGCAGGTGTTCCCTGAGCTCTCTCTCCTCTACATTCACCACCCCATCATCATTATCAAGGATCTGCCTTCCTGGGGATTGGTGTCCTCCTCTACTGATTTCTCCCCGTAGAGATGAATTACCTCCCTCACCACCAAATCCTCTGGTGGTCCGACTTCTCATCATATCATCGTACCCAGGTGCCATTCCGCCACTTCTTACCCCTTCCTCATGGATTCATCTTCGTTCACTTCGCAGCTCATCGTTGTTAGGGTCTCCATCTGCTTTTCCATCCGTTCAATCCGATTATACATGGCTTTTTCCCGTGCTTCATTAGCTATCTCCCTCAATATCACGGAATCGTTAAGCCTCATATCACCTCCTTGCGCACTACTTCCTCCTACATCCATTGTTTCTTTACTTGCTTTACTCCTCTTCTTGCTGTCAACCGAAGCTTTTTGATCAGTTCTCCACAGACGGCGCCAAAATATTGATGCGAGATTCTGGTTACTCTTTCTACCACGACCAGGATCTCTGCTCAATCAACTCGACCACGATCAGGATCTCTGCTCAATCAACTCGACCACGATCAGGATCTCTCCCCGTATGCTTTCTTCTCCAAAAACTCCTGCGTACACAAACACAAGTCAGAGCACGCCAGTTGTTTTCCCGGCGTAAACCCTCCGACGCTCAAGTCAGATATGAAGGTTTTGTGCTCCTGGGAACGTTAGCTACTAATCTTAAGGCTTGTTATTGAATGCTCTCTTTATCTCAGTTTTAGTATTAAAAGTTCTCACCCTTTTACCTTCATTGGCCACCCTTTTTATAGGCTTCTTCTGAGTCCAGACCCTCCTTCAACCCACGCCCATTATGTTCCCATCTCTCGGAAGTGGATGCTCCGTTTCCGTAATCGTGGGTGGTCGCGTGGTCTTCGTGCCTTGATTCTCGGGTTGGGGTGCACGTCTCGCCAACTGCCGTTGACCGGGTCTCCTCGCCTCAACCATTAGCAGGAGACCGGCCTCGCTGATGGCGTATTCGTGGACGAGCAGAATATTCCTGCTCCCGTTCTTCTGCTACCAGACTTCTGCCAGATATATCTATTCGTGGGAACCCTGCTAATAGCTATCTGCTCATCACTGCTGGTCTCGTCGAAGTACATCCCCCAAACATTTTCCTTTGTTTTTGAGTGAGATCTTTAAAATTTTTGATTTTGCAAATTATTTTTTGTATTTTGCATTTGAAATTTTATAAAGCTATTTAGTAAAACTATTTTTATTTAAGTAGAATAGCAAAGCAAGAAAGTGAGTTCTATAACATTTTAAAAATAACGGACCGGTTGATGGATTTAAAATCTTTTTAAAAAAAATTAATACAAATGAAGCCTCTTGTATGTATAATCAACCCAACAATAATAAAGTCCAATACAACTAAAGTCCACCATAATAATAAACGCCCATATTTACTAGAGAGACCCGTAAGAGAGTATACTACTATAGAAATGAGAAACACTAATGCTATGTTTATGATACTATATAAAAAAGTATTAGCATTTGATAAGCTAAGTAATTTTTAGTCCCTTCTACATATAAATGTCAGTAATCATTAATACTATAGTATTATAACTAAGTATTGATACTAGTTAGAGGTAATTTTATTTTTATTTTTATTTTTTCAATTTTCCTAAATCTAAATAGCGTCATTCCTATTGCTAAAATGTTATCACTATAAATTAAACACTTGAGAATTTTTTTATTCTTCATCTCCTCCTTCGAAAATTGATTCTCTCCTCTCATTCCACAGAAACCTTAAAACTAAAATCATTGAAGCAAAACAAAAGCAAAGGAAATATTGATTGAAGAAACTAAAAGTAAATTGAAACCCACACTCCTTATAAACCTTAAATCAAAACCCACACTCTGCAAACCCAACTTGAATCTGAAATAGCAACAGATCTAGGGTTTGCTTTGTAAACCCAATCACTTGATAGCTCACGAATGGGTTATGCTCGAATACGCCACGGCCATTGAGGCCATCATGGCACTACTGCTAACACTTTCGGGGCTAATGGCCTCCGCTGCAAGCTCATCCGTATAACATGTAATCTTGTGAAGCTGCTCTTGTCAATAGTCAATAGTACCGTTTTGTCCGTTTCTACTCGTGGACATCTATAGGAAGTACAACTCGTGCCCTTCCTATGAGGGACGTACGAGACGCACACTTCACTAAATAATAATAACACCCTAACAACCATAACTTTTTTGTTTGTCTCTATTTCTAACAATCATATTCATTTTGACTCACACTAGTTTATCATATTTCATACTAACTTAAGTTTTGCTTCAAATGTGAAGAACCAACAACAGAGGCCAAGAATTGATTTTGAAAAAAGTCGCGCCCATGGATATGTCTGTTGGGGAAAAATTAGGTTTTTTAAATTTTTTATAAAACCTTTTGAAGATCGCTCTCATATAATATATAAGAATTTGTATTCTAGAAATCATACCTTGAAAATCCGATTTGGCTGTTTCCGTTGAAGTGTTAGGCTCCTAGATCACGATCCACCACCACCACTCCTGGATGATCACAATCCTGCACCACCATGCTTGTTAGATCACGAACTATCACTAATGATCTTCCAGGTTATGACTCAGGTTCGATCTACACTTGACGTGTGGGCGCCTTTATCACTACCAAAACAACTAGCACGCGAAAATTTTTCTCTCAACAATAGAGAGAAAAATCTTATTCTCTGATCTGTATAAAATGGTTTCACCTTTTTTTTCTTTAGAGAAAATAAGCCTTATATATCTCCCTTTAGTGAAAACCCTAGGCTCCAAATAATACCCCCAAAATAAAACTCACGTTACTTTTTATTTTATAGGGGACCCACCATGTAAAATAACATAAGGCCCCTTACACATAAGCTAATTAAATGGAGCCTCCCACTAAATGATATATTTAGGCTTTTGAACCAAATAGCTAGTTATCTGGCTTATTAGTCTAGTAGTGGTGCAGTCAATTAAATGAGCTAACCCGGGGATCATTTGGGAACATGCAATAGTGGCTACAATAATTAGGCCTATAATTAAACTAGCCCAATTATTTAATTCCAAATCTACTCCACTAAAAGATTGGAACTGACTTCCATAATTGTATGCTCGAATAATAATTCGTCCCAAGCCACATTGATTTCTTTACTGCACAATCCTTTGTACCACATCGTTAATTAAATTGATATCTCAACTGTCCAATCAATTTAATAACATCTTTTTCCTTGATCCTTACTGGTTTTCTCTAATGATCATTTTCAACATACTAAATATGTTGACACACTCTGGCCAGAGAATTCTATGATCAAGTGCCGAAAACCCATCAAGAGATGTGTTGTACAAATTCTATATTGTTAATCCATAACTCCAATACTCATAATTGCTCCCACCAAGATACCGGGTAATCTTGACCACAAGAATGTGTCGTGCCCATTGGTAACTCAAATGGAATAACAATTACAATCATGAAATCATAATTAACTCAAGATTAAGATTACAGTAAAATCAACGCCTATGAGATTTAATAAGTCTGACAGTTATTACAAAGTTAATTAAATCTCATATGTGATCCTGTTCAATGTAGTCGTACTACATCAATAAATTCATACATGATTAAGACAAATCATTCAATGAATTTATTACAGTCTATACCTAAATAAAGTGCCCAACTTTATTTATCAACTGCGAACTAAATTTATTTAATCATAAGATAACTTGTATTTATGTCTTCTGTGAATCCACATGGTGATCACATAAATACATATAATATGATTAAATGGACTTTAATAAAAATTTAATGCAATTAAGATATTTGAATAAAATACCTTATTATTTTTATTAATCAGAAAAAAATATTTATTACAATTAAATAAACATATATGCTTTTAAAGAGCATATTTTCCCAACAATCTCCTACTAGCTCTTAAAGCATATTTGGCATCTCACGCATGCCCATGGATTCTAAGTGCAAGTTAAAAGGTTTCCCAGGTATGGCCTTAGTAAAAGGATCTGCCAAGTTTTGCTGTGACGCAATCTGAGTAACCTCCACATCACCTCTCCGCACTATATCCCTTATAAGATGATACTTCCTTTCAATATGTTTTTGTTTCTTGTGGTTCCTTGGTTCCTTAGATTGAGCTACCGCACCACTATTATCGCAAAATAATTTAATGGGGTGCAGTTACAGCAGGTACCACCTCAAGATCTTGTGGGAACTTGCGGAGCCATACAGCTTCTTTTGCAGCTTCGGATGCAACCACATATTCAGCTTCAGTTGTGGAGTTTGCGATACNTCCTTATCTATCATAAAGTCAGAATCAGTATATCCCACTGGAATGAGTTCATCACCAGAATACACAAGCATATAATTTTTAGTTCTTTTCAGATACTTCATTATATGCTTGACCGCAGTCCAGTGTTCAGGTCCAGGATTAGATTGATATCTACTAACCATCCCTACCGCAAAACAGATGTCTGGCCTAGTGCAAAGCATGGCATACATGAGACTTCCCACAGCTTCTGCATAGGGAACTCGTCTCATTCTCTCTATCTCTTCAGATGTTTTAGGTGATTGATCCTTAGAGAATGTAATTCCATGTCTGAATGGTAATAAACCAGTCTTGGAATTTTCCATGCTAAATCTAGCCAATATCTTATCGATATAGACCGCTTGAGACAAGGCTAAAGTTTTATTCTTCCGGTCTCGTAGTAACTTGATACCAAGAATATAACTTGCCTCTCCCAGGTCTTTCATATCAAATTGTTTTGCTAACCAACTCTTTATTGTAGTCAATACTCCTATATCGTTTCCAATTAGGAGAATATCGTCTACATAAAGAATTAGGAAGGCTACAGATTTTTCTTGAATTTTCTTGTACACACATGGTTCATCAATGTTCTGAATGAATCCAAACGATTTAATCGCTTGATCAAATCTGATGTTCCATGACCGAGATGCTTGCTTCAATCCATAAATGGATCTCTACAACTTACATACCATGTGTTCTTGGCCTTTTTGTATAAATCCATCTGGTTGCTGAATGTAGATGTTTTCTTCAAGATTCCTGTTAAGAAAGGCAATCTTGACATCCATTTGCCAAATTTCATAATCTAGCACTACAGCAATGGAGAGCAGAATCCTGATGGATTTAAGCATAACAACCAGAGAAAATGTTTCCTCATAATCGATTCCCTCTTTCTGAGTAAACCCTTTGACTACTAATCTTGCTTTAAATGTTTCCACCCTTCCGTCTACTCCTTTTTTTCTCTTGTAGATCCACTTGCACCCTATAGGTTTTACCCCATTTGGCGCCTCTACAAGTTCCCAAACTTTATTGGAATACATAGATTCCATTTCTTGATTCATGGCCTTTTTCCAAAATTCAACATCTCTATCTCTTAAAGCTTCGTTGTAACTAGCGGGATCTTGTACATGTTCATCTGAGATAGTCATACAGGTTTCTCCCACAAGCATGTATCTCGCAGGTAACCTAGTTACCCTCTCACTACGATGAGGTTCTAAAAGTGATAGTTGTTCAGGGTTAATCATGTGTTGATCATCTGGTTGTTGCTATTCTTCCTGTTCTGTAATAGGCATTGATAGCTGAGCATCAACCTGATCACCTGACAGTTCTTCAAGTATTTCCTTACTCTTAGGTTTGAAGTTATTCATATAGTCTTCCTCTAGGAAAGTGAAATGTGTGCTCACGATCACTTTCCTATCTTGAGGACTATAAAATAAACATCCCCTTGTTCCTTTGGGATACCCCACAAACATACAAACCTCAGAACATGAATCCATTTTGTCTGCCTTTGGTTTCAGCACATGTGTTGGTGATTCCCAAATACGGACATGTCGTAAACTTGGTTTGCGACCTGACCATAATTCTATTGGGGTTTTAGGCACTGACTTGGATGGAACTAAGTTCAAGAGGTAAACTGCAGTTTCCAGTGCTAGTCCCCAAAAATAGATTGGTAATGACGAATAACTAAGCATAGATCTCATCATATTCAAAAGTGTTCTATTTCTTCTTTCAGCTACCCCATTTTGTTGTGGTGTTCCCGGGGCAATCAACTAAGATATAATCACATTTTCAACCAGATACTCTTTGAAATCTCTTGAGAGAAATTCACCACCTCGATCAGATCGAAGTTTCTTTATGCTCTTATGTAATTGCTTTTCTGTCTCAGCCCTATACTCTTTGAATTTCTCAAGAGCTTCAGACTTGTGACGCATCAGATAAACATAACCGTATCTTGAGTAATCATCAGTGAAAGTGATGAAATACTCATAACCTCCTCGAGCTTGTACATTAATTGGTCCACATACATCTGTATGTACCAATTCAAGTGGTACTGTTGCACGTACTCCTTTGGCCGAGAATGGCCTTTTGGTCATTTTTCCTTCTAAACAGGATTCACAGAGTGGCAATGATTCATTTTCTAATGGACCCAAGAGCCCATCTTTGATCATTCTCTGTATCCTATTTTGGTTTATATGACCCAAGCGTAAATGCCAGAGGTAACATTGGTTGGAAGAAATATTTCTTTTCTTAGATAAATGTGTATGCTCATCATTATTGATCACTGTGTCATGCATAGAATGGATCATTGGACTTAAATGATATAAATTATCTTCCAATGTACCAAAACATTTAAGTCTCTTATTATGAAAAATAGAAACAGAGGATCCAAAATATACAGTGTACCCTTGCTTTGACAAACAAGCTACTGAAATTAAATTCCTCTTCATATCTGGAACATAAAGACAATTATTCAAAACTAAAGTCCATTATTAAAAGATAATAAAACAGATCTAGTCTTCACTGCTGACACGAACTGTCATGTCCCTAACTGCAGCTTGACACTTCTTCACTTATTTTCTTGGTTTCCTGAAACCAATAAAGTGAGTTACAAATATGATTAGTTGCTCCTGAATCCAACACCCAAGTGTCAATAGGATTCTGAACTAAATAGGCCTCAATTACAAAAAGATTTCCCATACCTGATTTCACAATCTTAGGGCAATCTTTTTTCCAGTGACCTTTCTGTCCACACTTAAAGTATTTGCCTTTCGGCTTGCCATCTTGCTTGGTAGACGGTTTCTTTTTCCCAGCTTTCTTCTTACCTTTGCCTTTCGGCTTAGGCCCAGAAGAAGGAAGATGAATTTTTTTTCAGTAATATTTATGCTTCCCAGAGATTTCTCAGCACGATAGATCTCTTCAGCAGAATGGAGATCGTTCATCAATTAAGTTAAGGTCATGTTTCTTTTGTTCATGTTATAATTGACCTTAAACTCCTCGAATGTTTCTGGTAGCGATTCTAGCACCATGTCAATCTTTGAGTTATCATCGATTTGTGCACCCTGAATCTCAGCCTCATTCAAATAGTCCATCATTTTGAGGACATGATCACGAACTCTTATGCCCTTCCCCATTTTACTGTTCATAATTCCTTTCAGCACTGCTTGTCTCGCAGAGCGAGTACTCTGCCCAAACATCTGTTGGAGACTATCCATTATTTCAGTGGCAGTCTCCAAGTTTTGATGTTTTGTCTACAGAATATTAGAAATCGAGGCTAAAATGTAGCAGTTTGCCATTTCATTGGCCTTTTACCATTTCTCATAAAGCCTCCTCTGATTTCTATAAGCACTATCCGCTGGAACTGGAAGGCATGGCTGGGTTAAGATATATTTATAATTTTCAGCAGTCAGGACAATGAATAGATTTCTTTTCCAATCTATATAGTTCTCTCCAGTGAGTTTGTTTTGACTCAGAATAATAGTAAGTGGGCTCAGGGAAGACATTTTCTGAAAAATAAAACATCCATGCATAAATAATTTGAAATAATATTCACAATAAATGACAAAAATGCATAAAACCATAAATGCATTTTAATTTATTGTAACGATAATCTAGTACCGCTTTGACAAGCTATGCGTTGGGAAAGTCATGTCTACACTTACTAGACCCAATTATCCATTGAATTATTTACTTTCATGTAGAGACATGATAAATAATTATCGTTATCATTTTTTGGGCCTAAATTTGTTAACAGAGCTTCGTTGGGAAGGTTAATAACAAATTTTAGTTGAGTGTATAACCATTGTTTCAATCTACGTATTTTTCATATCAATAGTCACCGTTGGGGTAAACAATCGATTGAAAAATATTTCAATTTTATCTTTGAAGAAGTTCATCAAATAAAATATCTAATATATATACCCTCCGAAGGGAGCATCACCGTATCATGAAGTCGAGGTATATATATAATTTTATTATTGAACTAACAATGGAGCCCGTGGGAAAATTATCTTGAATTTTCCCTCTCCCACTCAATATTTTAAAATTGGTTTTTCCTTTTTAAAACATACATATTGTTAATTGCATGCTTCCTATAATATTATCTAGATGATACCAAATATTATTAAGCATATGCAAATTTCAAACAATATAATGAAATTCATAATTAATGAATGACATGTATCATTATGCATAGAGTGGCACTACCTATTCTATATGACATGTTATCATGGCATGTTATCATCCAAAACATAACATATAGAAAAACAATTAAATAATCTTAATTCATGGCTTTCCTAATAATGAAAAATACATTAACCCTAAGCCTAATCTTCATTGGGCTTCTTGTCAATGTCCATCTTCCATAAGCTTGTCTTTGTTAATGGACTAGGAGAAATTGAGCTTTTAAATTTATAATTGGTCCAATTTTAATTTTTTTAAAGGAAAAAAATAATTAAAAAAATTTTTAGACCAAAAATAAATTTAATGTATTCAATTTTATCTATGCATTTAAATCCATTAAGCCCAAATTACAATTGAGCCTAAAACTAGGATTTTTTAAGCCCAAAAATATTTTTAGACATAAATGCAAAACACTAAAACTTGACTGCCCAAAGGAAACAATTTTGAAACTATAGGGACCTCCATGATAAAAACCATGAAACCCTAAAATCCATATTTTTCTCTTCCTAGCCACCATCTTCACAAAGGTCCAGCTGCTATTCCCGGTCAGCCGCCGCTGTTCAGAGACGCCAGCCGGTCTCCGACACGTCTCCGACGCGGAGCCACTATCGCCGAGTCACCAGAAGCTGACCAAACCCTGCGCATGCTGCTCCTGCGCGTGCAGCATGCGCTTGCAGCGTGTCCCGCACGTTGGCTGCAACGAGTGCGCTGGTCGGTAGTCACTGTCGAAATTTTCAGCCTGCGTCGCTTTGATCTTCCATCCGTGATTGATTTACAAATTTCCTAGGCCAAATTTTGGCTTACAAAATTTCTATAACTTTAAAACAAATCAAGAGGGAAACAAGTTGATGAAAAGCCACCCCTCTTGTTACAGATCCAAATAAAAAATATATCGAAAAAAATAACCATGAATTAAGACAAACCATAACATGCTTTATTCATAAATTAAACAACTAGTATATATCTGAAAAAATTGTGCCACTCTAATACATAAATTTCAAGAATGATTTCATACAATATTCTTATATATTAATATGAGATGGCTCTGATACCAATTGTTGGGGAAAAATTAGGTTTTTTAAATTTTTTATAAAACCTTTTGAAGATCTCTCTCATATAATATATAAGAATTTGTATTCCAGAAATCGTACCTTGAAAATCTGATTTGGCTTTTTCCGTTGAAGTGATTTAGGCTCCTAGATCACGATCCTACACCACCACGCTTGTTAGATCACGAACTGTCACCAATTATCTTCCAGGTTATGACTCAGGTTCGATCTGCACTTGACGTGTGGGCGCCTTTATCACTACCAAAACAACTAGCACGAGAAAATTTCTCTCAACAATAGAGAGAAAAATTTTATTCTCTGATCTGTATAAAGTGGTTTCACCTTTTTTTTTCTTTAGAGAAAATAAGCCTTATATATCTCCCTTTAGTGAAAACTCTAGGCTCCAAAAAATGCCCCCAAAATAAAACTCACGTTACTTTTTATTTTATAGGGGACCCACCATGTAAAATAACATAAGGCCCCTTACAGATAAACTAATTAAATGGAGCCTCCCACTAAATGATATATTTAGGCTTTTGACCCAAATAGCTAGTTATCTTGCTTATTAGTTCAGTAGTGGTGCAGTCAATTAAATGAGTTAACCCGAGGATCATTTGGGAACATGCAATAGTGGCTACAATAATTAGGCTTATAATTAAACTAGCCCAATTATTTAATTCCAAATCTAC
Source organism: Citrus medica (assembly GCA_002013955.2). Classification (NCBI taxonomy): domain Eukaryota; kingdom Viridiplantae; phylum Streptophyta; class Magnoliopsida; order Sapindales; family Rutaceae; genus Citrus; species Citrus medica. The sequence goes on from MKYO02026205.1 coordinate 45,718, forward strand.
TCCACTAAAAGATTGAAACTGACTTCCATAACTGTATGCTCGAATAATAATTCGTCCCAAGTCACATTGATTTCTTTACTGCACAATCCTTTATACCACATTGTTAATTAAATTGATATCTCAACTGTCCAATCAATTTAATAACATCTTATTTCTTGATCCTTACTGGTTTTCTCTAATGATCATTTTCAACATACTAAATATGTTGACACACTCTGGCCAGAGAATTCTATGATCAAGTGCCGAAAACCCATCAAGAGATGTGTTGTACAAATTCTATATTGTTAATCTATAACTACAATGCTCATAAATGCTCCCACCAAGATACCGGGTAATCTAGACTACATGTATGTGTCATGCCCATTGGTAACTCAAATGGAATAACAATTACAATCATGAAATCATAATTAACTCAAGATTAAGATTACAGTAAAATCAATGCCTATGAGATTTAATAAGTCTGACAGTTATTACAAAGTTAATTAAATCTCATATGTGATCCTGTTCAATGTAGTCGTACTACATCAATAAATTCATACATGATTAAGACAAATCATTCAATGAATTTATTACAGTCTATACCTAAATAAAGTGCCCAACTTTATTTATCAACTGCGAACTAAATTTATTTAATCATAAGATAACTTGTATTTATGTCTTCTGTGAATCCACATGGTGATCACATAAATACATATAATATGATTAAATGGACTTTAATACAAATATTAATGCAATTAAGATATTTGAATAAAATACCTCATTTATTTTATTAATCAGAAAAATAGTTTATTACAATTAAATAAACACATATGCTTTTAAAGAGCATATTTTCCCAACAATGTCCACTTTAAAACCTCACTATCTCTCTCTTTCTTTTTTTGTTGTTTGTATATTATTCAGAGCCAAAGCTATGCAATTTGGTTTTTTGAAAGTGGAATAGTAGGATGAATTGTTTTTCCAAAAAAATGGCGAGCTGAATTGTTTTTCCAAAATAATAATAATAAAGTAAAAGAAATGTTTTACACAAAACTACAAGCTGCTAGTGTCAAGGAACGGAATTGCAGCTTCAAAGTATATATATGTTAATTACAAGTAATTTCTTGATGCATGCCCTGTTTCCTACACGCAAAGGCTGAACAAGATTTTTTTTTTCTTCTCAGTATCCGTTTCAGGTTTCTTGACTCTTAAATTGTTCTATTTTTGGTACTAGGTACCTTGATTCTTGCAAGAGATGTGAGATGTAGCCCAACTCTTCAATACCATCATGGTTTGCAAACTTGTTCTCATTTTCTTTTTTCATTGATCATTACATTATTCATTAAAATAAACTTTGGAGCACACCGTACGTTTGTCTTTGCAGTATTCCTAGACCTTGTGGAGCATGTCATCTGTTTGTCCTTGCAATATATTGTTTATGTTAAGGAATTTTAATCCCATTTAAGAACTTACAAGTCAAAATATCAAACAAATATATATATAGATGGAGAATAAACCAATTACACAATACAAGAATTTATATGAAAAACTCATATACTAAAGAAAAACCACAACCGCCAAGGACAACAAGAGAAAAATGTACTAATGTAAAAAATTATTACAATCACTCTAGTATTTTTCCTCACACCTTAAATCTCAATAACACTCAATCTCTCAATAAACTTACCGTTTCTCTCACACTAGAAACTATCTACTTGCAAAGAATTGAATGTTGTGTTATACCACCAAGTGAACCCGACGTCCCTATATAACTATTATTTCTTGTAGGAGAAGAATTCCTCCTTCAATAAGTCAAGTCCCAAAGGAAAAATTACTTATTTCTTAAGAAAGAATCCTATTAAAGAAGAAAATATCCTAAGTGATTCTTATAAAAAAAAAAGGATATATTTCCTAATAGTTTAATATGCAAAATCAATTGTCAATGTATTGTTTAATATATTCCTAAGACCATGAGGAGAAAGACATGTGTTTGTCGTTGCAATATGTTGTAATAATTGCATATACAAGTTAGTTTAATATAATTAATATATGACTGCAATATGTTTAACGAAATAGCTGAGAGAAACTCGGTTTAGCATAGCACCTTCTTTTCTTGATATATTGATGAGGCTCTATCTAAAGAATTGAAATGTTCTACTTTATTAGATGGCTGTAGATAATTACTATAAGTTTGATAGATAATACTATAAGTTTGTTAGTTCATTATAGAGATTTAGTTACACACTTATTAGGCCGCTATCTTACAATAACAAGGTTTGATTTTACTATTCCAATTTGCTTAATTTGCTTCTTTGTTCTATGGAAAATGCTACGAAAATTGTTGACCATGTTTTGCAGATTTGAATTTACAATAAGCATGCTAATGGCCTTGTTTAAAATGTTAAATTTGATCTCTAGAAGAAAAAGAAAATAAGTGATAAATGAAATTTTGCAGAAAATTTGAATGTTGATTGATTGTTGTGGCATGTTCGGTCATATCACAATTTAGCTAGATGAGAACCGATTCATTTGAAATTTTGAGAAATCAAAATTATATGTGCGGATTCCAATTACGAAAACTTTGGATTAAATTAAGTTTGTGATTGATTTGTCACGGAATTTGTAAAATGGTTGGAATTTGTCCGATTTTATCAGAACTTACTGGTGTGCCATGTCTGGTGTTATTATTTGTTAGCTATTGGTGTCGAAATGAGCTCAGATTTAGATATATTAAACTTGCATATGCATATTTAAGTTCTGGAAATTTTTACATGGATTGAGTGTGTAATTTATTTTTGATGAATTTCTAAAATTTGCTACTCTTGCAGTTGAGTCGTTTGACAGTTTTGTACTTTGATTTTTTTATCTTACAAAACATTAGTCAAATGTTATCGGGATGACCTCAAATTTTAATATTTGTTCTTGAATATGTGCATTTTATTATGAAAAGTTTCATCGAAATCTATTGGGTATTTTATTTTAATAAACGGATAAATGTTTGCTGCTGTTATTAGTTCTAATTGATGTAGATTAATTGAATGAAGACCTAATGAAATGTTATCGAAATGACTTGAAAATTTTATATATGATACATTTTAAATGCCTATTATTATTTTGGAAATTTTTATAGCATTTTGATAGGTTTTGTCAAGGAAGAATTATAGATTGTTAGGAAGAGATGAGTTTTGTTTTGCTTTGCTTGGTGTTGCTCTATTTGTGAGAACTGCATGGCTGCCTTTATTCTTTATTTTTTGTTAGGAATGATGATGTATAATGCCTTTTTGTTTTTTTGTTACTTTCAGGAATGTGTTGTGTTGCGTTATTTATAATGGTTATATTTGGTTGATGGTTATTGAAGATGCTACTGATTTCTCCAGTTTGTTGCTGCTGTTATATTTTGCAAGAAGGTTTGTGGATTTTTCATGCTGATCAGTTCATGATTTTTAAGAAAATTTGTTAGATTGTTAATTTTATTAGATTGTATACTTAAACAAGATTATGTATGATTTTTGTTGGATATGAATAGTGCTTTCTGTTAACATAAATATTTCTTTATTATTGATTTTGATGATAACAAACTTGATTAAGATTGATTAATCTTTTAAAAGCTCAAAATAATTTTCATATACTTTTTAAATCATCATTCTCACTTTTATTCTATGAAAAAAAAATTTTGGTTATTTTCATGTTAATAGTTTTCAATTGAAAAAGCTTTGAGAATTTTGATAATAACAAATATATATTGTTTCAAATCCTGTAAATTGATCTATGTTGACAAGTTTTTTAAAGTGTTTTTATAAAGTTTTGAGAACAAACTGTTATTTTACAAAATAGTTCACTACAGTAGTTACTGTGGAAAATGGCGATCCGACAAGCTTGATAACGGCTTGCCGATATCGAACAGAACTGAAGATTAACCTCTGGATCTAAACGGCGATCCGACAATTTTGATAAACGGCTCGCCATTATCGAACAGAACTGAAGATTAGCCTCTGGACCTAAACGGTGATCCGACATCTAGATAACGGCGATCCGACAATTTAAAAATCAGTCCAACGGTCATATTGACCAGTCAAACGGCGATCCGACATCTAGTTAACGGCGATCCGACAGTGTGCGGAAAGTCAATAACGGCTAGTTTTCAGCTCCAACTATAAATAAGCTCATTCAAATTCAAACAAAATTGATCACAACATGACCATTGAGCTTATATTCGAGAATACAATCTTCATAGAGTTTTAAAACACATTCTTGCTTCATCTATTCACACATTGGGCATTGACTTGTAATCTTAAATATTGTGTGAAAGAAAAACAATTTTTATTCTTTTACTTTGAGTAATTGTAAGTGTTAGAATACACTTAGGTTAAGAGATTGAGGATAATCTCTTGTTGTAAAGGTTCATTGACATATTAGAAGTCAAGTGTAAGCCTTTGAAGCCTTGGAGGTTTGCTTAGTGAAATCCTCAAGTCCGGAAAGCTTGGAGGCGTGGACGTAGACAAAGTTGGCCGAACCACGTAAAAATCTTCGAGTTTGAATCTCTCTTCCCTTATCTTTTTATATTGTAATTGATTTAATTGTTATTCCATTAAATTCATTTTAGATTTGCATGATAATTTGTTTCAGAATCAAATAATTTTTAGAATCTCAATTCACCCCCCCTCTTGGGTTGCATACTTGTATTTCACTTTCAATACTTATAAACAATGCAATTCTCTTTCATGTATATCATTTGTTTGGAAAAAATTTGGATGTTAACATGGACTAATAACTTGATGATACATGGTAAAGAAAGTCAGCCAAGCGAATGGCAATATAGTCCTCGAAGGTCAAAATATAAGCTTCATAAGGAAAAGATAAGTTTTGGTAAATATGCCCAGGCATATTGGTATATTATCGAAACCCAAATTTTAAAGGATAGAACCAGCACATGAACAATGCACACCATCATGAGAAAGAATAAAATATCTTCTTTTTTTTACTAAGAATAAGAGGCCAATAAGAATAAAAATTCTTTAAGCAAAGTAATGGGAAGAGACCATGTCAGCTATCCTTTGCTACCCTCTGAAAGTAGTAGGTCCACCAGGCAAATTACAGAGGACAAAAGGCGGCTAGAGGTTTCTTCGCTTCCCAAGCTCATGGTCATCACCATCAAGGGACCAAAAGGTAAATTACTCAAATAGCATTACCTGAGGGAGGCCAGCAATTAAATGAACTATCACCTAAGTGTTTTTGCCTTACTTAGCGCACGTGTCCAAATGGACCAAAATGACCCTTAGGCACTCTGATAAATCTCAAGGGTTTCTCCAAAAACAATAATCGTTTACTCATTCAGAAAATAGAGTTATCTTCTTCTTTCTATGAGAAAAAAATGCTATTGTTAAAGCTTTAAGATCCCTTGGACCTTGAGATTTCCACTCCTTAGGGATAAGACTAATGTTGCTTGAAGCAGCAATATTTGTCCACCATCCAAGATAATTCTTGATAGAGAATTTGAAAAACCTAAGTATATTGCCCTTAGACCTTGAGATCATTGCTCTAACAATCAAAATCTTACTTAGGATATCTGTAGATCTCTAGCTCTATCTTTTTCCTTTTGTTCTATCTAATTCTAAGCCCTTTTTTTTCTAGACTTGATTTCCTTAGAGGCTAATTCATCTTCTTCTCCCTGCATTTTTATACCTCCATGGAAGATCATAGCCTCCTCATCTCTTAAAAAAAGCTTTTCCTTTGTTCTTCTTTTAGGAAACTCTCTAATCTTCATAAGACCCACATCTCCTTAATGTTATTTACTTACCATAAACAACCTTGAATAAGGTTTTTTTTTTTATATTGTAAAGTAAATCATGTAATACTTCATTTATATAGTGCCTTGGAGGTAAGCTATTCCCATGGACGTAGGCCAAAGGGCCAAACCATGTAAAATTTTATGTGTTCTTTAATGTTTTTTTTTCTTATTATGATGGTTTTGATGCCCAAATTGTAATTTATATATAAGTTTACATGAATTATCCAATGAGCTCTATTAAACTTTCTAGATAAACATTTTAGAGCTATCCCTGAGTTCACCAAACCTAACCTCTAACCTTTGAGCTCTCTTAAGCTCCATATGTCAACTCTCGAAATTAACTCTTATGAGCTCTATTGAGCTCTCTATATTAATTCACCTCCCAAATCACCTCAGTTCACCTTTCAAATCACATCAATTCACCTCTCGGATCACATCAATTCGCCTCCCAAATCACCTTAGCTCACCACCCGATCACCTCAGCTATATACCTCCTACCCCAACCATGACATAATTTATTTTTAAAAGCTTTTTCATGCCTACATAATAGCAAAAAAGATTTTAAAATCTCTTTCTAACATAACACGTGCTAGTCACATAATGACTATGATTTCAGTTATTTTCACCTAATTAAATCTTATAAACGAGTGTTACTTATTTATTCTAAATACTCATGAGAGGATGACTAATCTTCTCAATTGTTTCTCTATAGATATAATTTAATGATTCATCCTTATTATGCATTATATGAGTGAACAAACGTTTGAATATATTTATTTAGATGAATGATTGATCTTTAGTGCCATGTGGTTGAGAATGAATGGTTAACACTTTATTTATTATGATTTGTTAATTGTAATTCTTCTCCATTTATGACTTACCGTGTCTAACTCTTAGATTGTAGCTCTTGAGTTAGCTTTGTTTCAGCTTATTTATATTGATTGCTACTCAAGAGCTGTGAGCAAGAACAAATTGGCAACACAAATGTATCTCAGTAAGGCTACCTACGTAGCGGATTAAGAACTTCTCTCCGATGAAATTTATGTTTATCATCAAGAATTATTGCCATGTTTTTTTGCCATGTCTTATCGTTATGATCAAAGAGCTAAGAAAGCTCTGGAGTAAATTGCTACAACTAGCTTAGTGCAACTCGGTTATCATTGGTAGGTGATTAGTATTAAAAATTGTTTAATTATCAAGCGATAATATGTTATTTTATGCTTATGTTATAATTTATATTTGTGTTTATGTAATATATTATGAATTATTAATTATGTTTTAAATATATTTAATTTTGTGTATTTTTATGTGTTTCTTAGGAAAATTATTAATTTCACGTACTTCGAGGCTCCAAACAGATAAACGGAGGTCAAATTTGGATTCCGGAGGTTTGAAAACCTTAAAAATCAGTCAAGATCAGCTTAAAATTGGGCTTGTGTAAAAAAAAGTTGACTTTTCCTATTGACCGAGCACTGATTGGATGATGAAATGAGCTTACAATAGATATGAGTGCATGGGATAACTGGCAATCTTGACTAAATCTCAACCGTTCATGATTCAATGGCCATGATTGTGCCACGTGGCAATGGTTGGTGAAGCAAGTTGGAGGATCCGAATCTTTGTATTCGGGTCGACCCGATCCACCCATTAACCCGCCAAATCTCAACCGTTCTTTGGGTAAATCGGACGAGTCAAATGATGCCATGTGTGATGTTGACTTTTGAAGTTTGACCAGCCATTGGATCTTGATCTAAGGGTTGTGAGGAGCACATGCATGAAGCCTATGATGGACCGCAAAGCACTGGATTATGAATTTATTTTTCTATAAATAGGGCCTCATTTTTATGTTTTAATCATCTCTCTACAACTCTCTTCTTCTCAAATTCTCTCCATCTCCTTGTAATCTTGATTTCCAGGTGTGTTTTTAATATTTTGTATAATTATTTTCATTAATAAAATTAGTTTTATTTCCAATTTTAGTTGTTTTTATTTCTTTTAATTATAAGTAATTCAATTTTACTACTTCTTTTTATTTTAATTATGCTTAACTAAATAATATTAGTTAGGGGAAGGTGAAACTCTTAAGAAATAAATATGATTTAATCAAATTCTATGTTTAATTTTATAAATTAAATTATTTTCTATTTAATTTTATACATGTTTTATATTTTGAAAATTTGATTTATTGTAGACAAACAAATGAATTTGGCACAATAAATTCTTAAGATCTTAATATAAGGCATGGTGAAATGGTATTTTGACTTATTGTAGACAAATTAAATTTTGGCACAATAAATACTTAATCCATCATAAAATTAAAGGGAAAATAATAATAATTTGTATAATTAATCTTTTGAGTAATAAATCTAAAACAAATTGGCAAAAAGAATTTATTAAGTTTTATTTATTTCTAAGAGTGGATCCATAACCCTAACTAGTTCAATTCCATAGTTTCATTTAAATTAAGTTGTTTATATTCAAGTTTTAATTTCAATTTTTAGATAAAATAAAATAAACTAATTAAATCTTTTCTCTGTGGATCGACCTCGGACTCACCGAGTTATAATACAACAAGACACTCTTATACTTGGGAGTTAAAATTAGTTTTAAGTTGTGTCAAGTTTTTGGCGCCGTTGCCGGGGAAAAGTTTTTTATTTGGTTTGTTTTTCCGTTTTTTATTTTTCTCTTATATGTAAAATTTCGTTTGCCCCCTTTTTCTTTTCTTAAATTCTCTTTTGTCCCCATATCTTTCATAATTCTCGTTTCACCCCAATAATTTTCGTTTCTAGCCCAATCTTCTGGTAATTACGTTCGGACCCCGACATCTTTCAACTGTTTCACTTTCATCCTAAATTGCTAATTCTAAACTTCTAAAAATTACAGTTTGACCATAAAATTAAAAATAATTTGCAAACGAATCCCTAGACGAAATTCCTCAACATAATCAAGACTTGGACATATTTGGACATACTTTGGACATATTTTGGACCTATTTTGGACATATTTGGACATATTTTGGACCAAACTAACTTTAACTACTAACTCTAATTACTAACTCTTAACTTACTAACTGCTAACTCCTAACTTTTATTTAATTTCAGTTATTTAATTTTCTGCATTTATTTTATTTTGTATTTATTTATTTTTGCTTTATTGGTGGGTTTAACCACCAAACTAACTACTAACTACTAACTCTTAACTTTTATTTTTAGTTATTTAATTTTCAGTATTTATTTAATTTTGCATTTTTTATTTTTTTTAATTGGTGGGTTCAACCACCATTTTTTTTATTTTGCATTTATTTATTTATTTTTTTTTTTTACTTTGTTGGTGGGTTCAACCACCATTTTTGTTATTTAATTTTCTTTTGTATACTTATATTATTTGCTTATTTATTTTTTATTTTATTTTATTTTGTTATCAATTTGTGTAAATATTATCTTTATAACATAACCTTTGCATGAGACATTGGTCTCGATCTTCAAGTGGCAGGTTAATTCGTAGATCTCAATCTCCACCACCAATCATGGATGAGAATGAAGGCGAAAACGTTTTGGGCGAACTTAATCCTCAAATTGATCAAGGAGACAACCAATCTCAACATGGGCATGATCAGAATCAACCAAGGACTCTGAGAGACTACATGAATCCAACCAGAACCGGAGCACCGTCGTGTATAGTATTTCCTCCAGAAGCATCTCGATTCAACTTTAAACCAGGTATTATCCAACTTTTACCAACATTTCATGGTTTAGAATCTGAGAATCCGTACTTGCATCTAAGAGATTTTGAGGAAGTTTGTAATACATACACGGACCAAAATTGTAGCATGAACATAATTAGATTAAAGCTTTTTCCTTTTTCATTAAAAGATAAAGCTAAAACTTGGCTACAAAACCTTAGATCTGGATCAGTAAGAACTTGGAATAACATGCAAGAACAGTTTTTGAAAAAATTCTTTCCACCTCATAGAACAAATTCTTTTAAAAGGCAAATCACTTCTTTCACTCAAAAAAATGGAGAAACATTGTACCAATGTTGGGATAGGTTTAAATTTCTACCAAAATTACAAGTTGTGAGTGTTTGAAAAACAAGCTCATATTTAAAGATCTTGGTGACATAAATAATGAGAAACAGCTGTAAATGGGTTGGCATATTTGTCAAATGACGAGGAAAGCTCGTGGCTCAATAATTCAAAAACAAACACTAAAAAAAAGTAATGATTAGAAAAAGCAAACAGTAAAAGAAACTAAATAAATACAAAATCACATTGCTAAATGCAATAATGCAAATGATAAAATAACAGTAAAGTAAGATTACCTTGACCAATTAGCTGAAAATGCACAACATTGGGATACTGTTGGAACTTTTGAATTGACAAATAAGCAACAATCATCTCCATCTAGTGGAGGAATCCATAACCTTAGGGAAGATCATGATTTACAAGCAAAATTTGCATCCCTAGTTAGGAAAGTTGAAACTTTGGAGCATAAAAAGAGTGATCAAGTAAAATCTGTTCAAGAAATTGCATGTAATATATGTAATTCGAATGATCATTTCACTCAAGAGTGTCCCACTTTGCCTGCACTTAAAGAATGTCTAAATGATCAAGCTAATGTCATTAACACTTTCAATAAACCAAACCCATATTCACAGACTTATAATCCTGGTTGGAGAAATCATCCGAATTTCAGTTGGAGGAATAATAATAATGCACAATCTTCACAAGCACCACCTCCACAAAATTTTCAAAATCCTCAGCCTTATGCACCATATGTTCCACCACCCTGGAAAAATCTAGAAGACACAATGCATTCATTCATCAGAAAGCAAGATGCTATTAACAATCAAAATGCACAAACTTTTTCTGATGTGAAAGATACACTTGCTAAAATTGCTTCTGCACTCACCATTCAAGAAAAAGGAAAATTTCCAGCCCAACCACAACCAAATCCTAAAATTCAACAAAATCCACCCACAGACCAAGTCAAGTCAGTTATAACTCTTCGTAGTGGTAAGGTTGTTGATAGACCTATGCCTGAACCTTATGAAAATGATGAAAATTCAAAGGGTAAGGAAGGACTAAATGAACTTACACCTAGTGAAGAAATAACTAGTGTTCCACCTGAACCACCATTTCCGCATGCATTGAATAAACCAAAGAAATCAAACCACTCTTCTGAAATTTATGAAATCTTTAAGCAAGTGAAAGTTAACATTCCTCTATTAGATGCAATCAAGCAGGTTCCTTCATATGCCAAATTTTTAAAGGACTTGTGCACTGTTAAGAGGAAATTGAAGGTAAGAAAGAGTGCTTTTATGGCCGAACAGGTAAGTACAATTCTGTCTACTAATAATAAGTTGAAATATAAAGATCCTGGTTGTCCTACCATTTCTTGTATTATTGGTAACCACAGAATTGAGCATGCTTTATTAGATCTTGGTGCTAGTGTTAATTTGCTTCCATATTCAGTTTATCTTCAATTTAATCTTGGTGAGTTAAAATCAACTTCAACAACACTTTTGCTTGCCGATAGATCAGTTAAAGTACCAAAAGGAATAGTGGAAGATGTTTTAGTACAAGTTGATAAATTTATTTATCCTGTGGATTTTATTGTCTTGGAAACTGAACCTGTTGTGAATAATTACAAACCAATTCCTGTAATTTTAGGTCGACCATTTTTGGCAACTGCTAATGCTTTGATTAATTGTAGGAATGGTTTAATGAATTTATCGTTTGGGAATATGACTTTGGAATTGAATGTTTTCAACATGTGCAGGCAACCTAATGAAGAAAATGAGAATGAAGAGGATACTGATGAACAAAAGGAATTGTTTGAATCTTGTATCGAGGAAAATATTCAAAAAGGGGATTTTTCTGAACTTTCTAATGTTTGTTTAGTTAATTCAATTGAGTCAAATAAGCAACTTGAACTTGATATTTCTAATATAAATTCGTTGCTTGATTCTGTGCAGACTTCACAAAATTATGATGACGAGCCAAAATTTGAGGAGCTTGGATGTATTGAAAAGACAGAACAACAAGAAGCACCTAAAATGGAATTGAAACCTTTGCCTGAAGGATTGAAGTATGCTTTTCTTGGAGAAGAACAAACTTATCCTGTTGTGATTTCTTCTACTTTAACAAGCGACCAAGAAGGTAAGTTACTTACTATTCTTAAAAAGCATAAAAATGCAATAGGATGGACTTTAAATGACATTAAAGGCATTAATCCCTTAATCTGCACACATAGAATTAATTTGGAAGAAAATGCTAAAATATGTCAACAACCTCAAAGAAGATTAAACCCACACATGAAAGAGGTAGTCAAAACAGAAGTCCTTAAATTACTTGATGTGGGAATTATCTACCCTATTTCTGATAGTAAGTGGGTAAGTCCTACACAAGTAGTGCCTAAAAAATCTGGAATCACTGTTGTTAAAAATGAAAAAGGTGAATTAATTCCAACACGAATTACATTTAGTTGGCGCATGTGCATTGATTATAGAAAATTAAATGAAGCCATTAGAAAAGATCATTTTCCATTACCATTCCTTTACCAAATCTTAGAAAGAGTAGCAGGACATCTCTACTACCGTTTTTTAGATGGATATTCAGGTTATTATCAAATTCCTATAGCACTTGAGGACCAAGAAAAGACCACATTCACATGTCCTTTTGGAACATTTGCATTTAAAAGAATGCCATTCGGGCTTTGTAATGCTCCTGCAACATTTCAAAGATGTATGTTAAGCATTTTTTGTGATATGGTTGAACATTGTTTAGAGGTCTTTATGGATGATTTGACTGTGTTTGGGAATTCTTTTGATGATTGCCTTGATAATTTGGAGAAAGTTTTAAAAAGATGTGTTGAAAAAGAACTCGTGTTGAATTGG